>PVJC01001205.1:0-98691 GCA_004026665.1 Murina feae
TGCTTGTATTGAAATTACATCTGTTTTTTACAACACATGATGCTTGTAATACCTTGGCCAGAGTTTAAACCATGGTCTAAGACCTCAGTCACTGGTGTAAGGCAACTTTTCAGCTTCCCCTTCTCACCGTGTAAACAAAGTTAAAATAGTTCAGCCTATATTCTTCAGTGCTTGGGCATCACCCTATGAAACAGGAGGTCCTGGTTGGGGCACATGCCAGGATGTGGCCTCGATCCCCAGTAGGAGACTTGCAGAAGGCAGTCAATCAAAGATTCTCTCATTATTGATGTTTCTATCTCTTTCTCCCTCTCCCTTCCTCTCTGAAATCAATAAAAATATATTTAAAAAAAAAATATTGCTAGTGGGTCCTTAGGAATAATAGTGAGTGGCACCACTGCTATATAAAATAAACATTTCACCATGTAATCAATAAGTGGGTAAATAAATTAGGATGTGGTAAAACTTCCACAAGTTAAATGTGCATGGTTAGTGTCCCTGAGAAGGACCTGACACACTTCGCCTGTCCATGGCAAAAGCCCGTCCGTCAACCACTAGCTGCAAAATCAATTCATCATATGTATTTGAGTATATTAAAACAAAATAATTCTTTCACAGAAAAAAAGCAGCAGAATGAGAGAAACTCATAGAACATTTTAAGTTTTTAAGGATATATGATCTATAAAAGGATGAAGTCCTATTAACAAACTATATAAAATTTTCACATCTGAATGTGCAGATATTGAAGGGAAGGAACCACAGGCCACAGAGTAGGAAGTAAGCTATAGTTGGTCTTACTTTTTAAAATGCCAAAAATAGTAATAAATATCTTACAAAATTAAGGAAATAAATAAACATAAGCAATAAGCTCTTGCCTTCAACTTTACAAATTCATCTAAAGTTCTAACACTAAAGCCTATCATTGATTTATAGCAAAGTAAAATGCCTGTACAGATGTAACGAACAATAAATTTATTAGGATAATTTGAATGCTTGATTTCTTCATCAACTTAAGTGCCTTCTGTGATTATTATATATACATATGAATTAAGCGGCAGTTGCCACAAATGAAAATATTTCCATTAAGCATAAGCTAAATCAACACCACTCTGTATCTGAGCATAAATGAAGATAAAACACTCCACATTATGATTCAATTAAAAACCTCCAAGATACATTACCTGCCGCCTCGAGCACTGAAAGGCACTACATGGATTCCCAGAGGCCCTCCATCGTTGGGGACGTGTACGAGCTTTACCATATCACTGTGAGACAATGATGAATGAGGGAGCATGAACATGGACTGTAAACAAACCAAACGGAAAAAACAAAACAAAACAGAAAAACACACAATAACACAGATACACAATAAACAACAAAAGAGAACAACAACAACAACAAAAATCCCACCAAGCACACAAGCATGTACATACACATTCTGGAATATAAGCATGGTGATGAAGGCAACATTAAACACTACATACCCGAACACTAGTCTGACGGCATGGAGGGAGAACAATCATCAGAAATAACTACATTAAAAATGACACAGAACCATTTCTCTGGAACCATACTCTTCTGTGTAATGTAAGTATGCATTTTCAAGTCAAATCTCTAGATTTTCAATGAAAAATTTCCATCCCAATATCTACTTCAAGGGCAATGAAGCTCAACTGAATAAAGGTGTTGCAAGCTACAGAGCACTTTATAATTTAAAAAGAGCTCCTAAATATGTCACATCACTAACCTTTCCAATAATCCAACAAAGTTTTTACTCCTATAGGCCGGTGACAATCCAGATGTAATCCAGCAATCCTGACTTCCCACCATTCCCTAACAGATTAAGTTATCATTTCTTTAACCACTGCAAGTGGAAGATATGAAACTCCTTTTTCAAAGCCAATAGATTTCCAATAAAAAACAAACCATTTTCATAAAAGTGTTTGCAAATGGATGTTAAAGTAATGAAGCTATTTATATAAAGTAACTTCTATTATATGAAGTTACTTCTATTATATAACTAAAGTAATTTACTATTAATCTAATATGCCCAAGTTTAATGCAAGTTGGTATAATTTAGAGCATATAAACTTTCCAAACCATATAAATGAGATTTCACTTTCTTTGTAAATTTTGTGTGTGCGTGTGTGTGTGTGGGGGGGGGGGGGGGGGGGGGGGAGAGTGGTACTGCATAGAAATCTAAGCAGTACTTATCTAACAGGTAATATTTGGAAATAGTATTTTAATTAAATATCTAGTTTAAGCAACACTGACAACCATAAACAATTATCAATGGATTTGACAAAGGTCACAATGTAGTTTTTATAATGGAAAAATGCCAATTCTTAAACTTCTAAAATAAAAGCCTGAGGTCATCCTTTGTACTATGTATGTCTTGGTTATATAAGACAAGGGCTAAAGAAAAATAAAGATAGGAATATTGAGTGAAAACAAAATTGAAAATATGTGCACAGATTTAATCATATATGCTAATTAGGGCAAAATAAAAAATTAGCCATTAGCCATATCAAAGTAACACTAAATGGATTTTTATTTTTAAAAATACTTTCATATAATTTTATAACAACCTATTTTAGATATTATTTACAATTTACACATCTTTTGATAATTGGTTTGTCCACAAAAAATAGTGTAGTTACTCTAATAATTATTGCTATTCTATGTTTTCTCTAAAACTAACTATGACATGGAAAATATTTCTTTAAAAAAAATTTAGTGCTGGTTACTCTCTATCCAAACACAATCTGTTTCTAGTGCCTAATCTCACTGAGGAAGTTCTTAGAAACTTCCCTTGGAAGACCCAAAGAATAACGAGTTCAAATGTTAATATCTAGATCCCCTAACTTTTTCCAATTGACAAAAAAATTCAAAATGACTGACATCCCTGATAACCCCTTTCATTTAAACATAAACATGCCAATATTTAAGATAATTGTACAGTTGTGACAATAATTTAAGAAAATTTTACTCTGTCCTTTCATATTTAAAATCATGTTCAGGTCCCTAACCTATGACCTATAATTTTTCAAATGCCTTGAGAGATTCTATTTTTTCAAAAAAAAAAAAAAATATATATATATATATATATATATATATATATATATATAAATAGCTAATGCTTATATGATTCAAACAGTTTTTCAGTTAAAGTATGTTTATAATACTTTTTAATTTAGCTAAATTGAGCAACAAATGACCAAAATATTGACATACAAAGCAATCAAAATTAACAGTTGAAGTGGTGTAAACTCAGCAAACATTTTTAATTAAACACTATTTTATATTATAACTTAATAGTATTTGCCAAGGCATGAAACTCAGGACAGAGACATGTGAAATTCCATGCTATTCTTTTGACATTAGATAATAACACAATCGATGAAAGATGCTCTTAGGAAAACAAACTAATGCAAAGCATGTTTTTAACTCAGCACAAACATACCACACATGCCATATGTTTTTGGAACACTTTCTACTATCAGTGATGCTGCAGATGTATTACATATTTAATTAAAACCATCAGTAACTTACTCCAGAGAAAAGTTGGGAATGTTCTCCAAACCACTATCAGCATGTCCAACAGGTTCAACACGACTGTTGTCTTCTGTCTCATCCTCATCCTAAAAGCATGACACAAAGACAAGCACACTCTGCGTTAGATCTGTTTCTAAAATGTGAAAGAAAGCTGGATAAAAGTGGAGTCTGTCAGGCATTATGATCATGTTATAATTAGGTATCTTCTCTACTGAAGATGACTTTTAATAATAAGATAGGTATGTATATATGAAAAGTTGCATTTCACAGCAATAGTTAACTGATTTACCATTTTCCAGGAGGTAAAGAAGATATCAATGCAATAAGAAAACATTAGAACTTCTACTTAATGTTAACTTTATCATTTTTACTTCACTTTTTGGTGTATATTTTAGGAAGCAATTATATGCTACTACAATGTTATAGCATATTAATAATATAATATCAATATATTAGTAAATATATGTACATGACACTGAGTATCTATGTTTAAAATTCTTACTAATCTAAAGAGTTGAGACCATTATAATCCTTAATGACTACCAAAATCATATTTGTCAGACCCTAAATTCCACTAACACAGCTTGGCAAAATGAGTATACAATAAGTACAATACTTGACTCAAATCCTTCATCCTATGAAATATCACTTTAAATTACTCTGAGCTAATTGACTAGAGTTACCTGAAAAGGCATTAAGATCTTAGTTTTAAAGAATCACTTCTGCTTACTTCTGTTAATGAAGGACCAAGTAAAAGGTAAAGCACACAGAGCAACATTATCAACACTAACTTTGGTATCCTTACTTTCACAAAGGCAGTATCATGTGAAAATTATGTTCCAACATGTTGTACAAATTGGGATTGGGTAAGATGCTGATACCTCAAAAGATGCTATGTGGAATAAATGTGATGGTTTATAAAAATAAATGAAATGTCATCCAAGACTATATTACACACACACACACACACACACACACACACACACACACACACACACACTAGAGGCCCGGTGCACGAAATTCGTGTACGGGGAGGGGGGTCAGGGGGGAGGGAGGGTGGTCCCTCAGCCTGACCTGCACCCTCTCCAATATGGAGTTCTTGGGGACTCTCACAATCCAGGACCTCTGGTTCTTAACCGCTAACCTGCCTGCCTACCCTAACCACTCTGCCTGCCTGATCTCCCTAACTGCCCTCCCCTACCGGCCTGGTCACCCCTATTAACTTTCTTTTTTAATCTTATCCCCCTCACGCACAATTGTATTTGACTTCCTTATTGGCTTCTTCTTCTCACACAATTTTTCTCCTTTATGTAACACTTTTACTACTGACTCATCATTTATAAACTTTTCTTTCCTTCTTATTTCCTACTTCTGTTCCATCATCATTCTTCTCATTTTTCTACTACCCTCCTTCCCTTCCCACATTCCTTCTTTCCTTTATCTTTACCCCTGCCCACCCTCCCCTTTTCCTTCCTTCCCACCTTAATTTTTTTTTCACTTCCTTCCTCTGACCTGCTTTGCTCCCTCCCCCATTCCTTCCTTCTTCCCATTCTCATTTTAAGCTCTACCAGCTCAAACAGCTCCCCCTTTATAACTTTTCTTCCCTCCCTCTTTTTCTCTCATCCTACCTTTGCCATTCATTCTTCTCTACTTACTGCCACTGTTTTAATACCTATCTATCAACCTGCCTAATTATCCACTATCATGTATCTTTTTTTCTTTTCTGACTTCTTTTAAAATCTCTCCCCAGTACACAACTATACTTGGTTTTCATTACAGGCCCTACAGTTCACTCATACATCCTCTTTTTTTAACTCTGCTATCCACTGACTCTTTTATAAAGTTCTTCCCTCCATCCTATTCCACCCCTCCACCACCTGGTTACTTCCCCCCAAACTCTCCCTCGCTGCTGCTCCCTCTGCCCACCCCCTGCCCATCTCTCCATCTTCTGGCTTGCACAGATTCACCCCAGCTCGGAAGGGAGGTGGGTCCTGTCACAGGAGACCCCTGCCCCTGTGGCAGAGAAAATGGAGCCAGTGAGAGAGTGGGCCCAGGAGGCAGTGTGTGTGTGAGAGAGGGAGCAGCCTTCCTTCCCTCATTAAAGCTACCATGGGGAGGGGGCATTAACCCCCAGCTCAGGGCTCAGCCCCAGCCAAGTGGCAGCTGCCCATGCAGCCCCACACTGCAGCAGCAAAGCTGGAGCACCTCCACCTCTGGACCATCCACCCCTCCATTTGGGGACCCGCCAATGGCACAGCTTCTGTCTCTCCTGGACAGCAGTGTGAGCTCGCTTCTCCCACCCCTCGGTTTCCGCCTGGAAAGCCATCGATAGCCGGGGCCAATGATCGCTTTCCAGGCCGCAGCCTCGGGGCCGGCTGGCTGGTCCTGCCCCTTGGCTTCCGCCTGGAAAGTGATTGATCGATTTCCAGGCTGCAGCCTGGGGCATAGGCTGGCTCACTCCTCCCGCTCCCGGCTGCTGCCTGGAATCCAACGCGGAGCACCTTGCCCCTAGTGTGTGTGTGTGTGTGTGTGTGTGTCTGTCTCTCTCTGTCTCTCTCTCTCTGTCTCTCTCTCTCTCTCTCTCTCTCTCTCTCTCTCTCTCTCTCTCTCTCTCGAGCACTGTGGATGCACCAAGCCACGCTCACCAGCCAATCAGAGCGACTGTATGTAAATTATGCCAACCAAGATGGCTGCTGACAGCCACAGAGCTGGAGAAAGCAGGAGGCTTGGTTGCCCCAGTGATGGAGGAAGCCAAGCTTCCACCTGCCCTGGCAGGCTGTGGACTGCACTCAAGGCAACAAAGTTTCAATTATAAAGGATAAATAAATCCCAGATACCTACTTCCAGCCAGCCTTTTTTGGGAGCTTGGGTCCCTGAGGGCCACAGCCAGCCTGCAAACAGCCATCAGCCCCTCAGCCAGACTGGCCAGGCACCCCAGCAGGGACCCCCACCCTGAAGGGGCTATGGCCAGCTGCAAACAGCCATCAGTCCCTCATGCACCCAGGCTGGCCAAGCACCCCACCGTGGACCCCCACCCTGAAGGGGCTGTGGCCAGCCTGAAAACGGCCCTCAGCCCCTCACCCAGGATGGCCAGGCATTCCAGCCGACCCCCACCCTGATCTGGGACACACTTCAGGGCAAACCAGCCAGCCTCCACCCATGCACCAGGCCTCTATCCTATATAATAAAAGGGTAATATGCAAATTGACCCTAACAACAGAATGACTGGGAATTACTGGTCAATATGACACACACTTACCACCAGGGAGCAGACACTCAATGCAGGAGATGCCCCCTGGTGGTCAGTGCACTACCATAGGATTGAGGGGACCCCCCCCCCCGCCCCAAGTGCACAAATTTTTGTGCACTGGGTCTCTAGTATACATGTGTGTGTGTGTGTGTGTGTGTGTCTCTCTCTCTCTCCCTCTCCCTCCTTCTCTGAAATCAATAAAAATATATTATTTAAAAAAGCCTTTGGAATAAAAAAAAACATTAAAAATATAAGCAAACAAATACTGTATACAATTAAGTAAATGGCAGGAGGAAAACACTATGGGTGACTGGTTGAAGAAATTTTCAAACATAAAACAGATGTCAAGAACTGAAAAGGGTCTAGGATCTTACCCGACTTGAAAAGTCCTAAGTTAGCCTACCATGACTCCATGTATGCTAGCTTAAAAAACAAGATTCCATGTTTGAGACAAAGAACTGCTTATTAAAACAATAGCATTAGTCAGAGTATCATCCTTTTATGCACTGGTTCTTCAAGCTAAAATTTTCACATGGAAGAAATATGAGCTTATGGAATGAGAATCTCTTATACACTTATTAAGCACTAGAGGCCCAGTGCACGGGGGATGTCCCTCAGCCCAGCCTGCACCCTCTCCAGTCGGGGACCCCTTGGGGGACATCCCTCTCACAATCCAGGACTGCTAGCTCCCAACGGCTCTCCTGCCTGACTGCCTGATTGCCCCTAACCACTCCTCCGCCAGCCTGATCAATGCCTAACTGCTCCTCTGCCAGTCTGATTGCCTCCAACTGCCCTCCCCTGCCAGCCTGATTGCCCTCAACTGCCCCCTCTGCTGGCCTGGTTACTCTCAACTGCCCTCCTCTGCCGGCCTGGTCACTCCCAACTGCTCTCCCCTGCAGGCCTGGTCGTTCCTAACTGCCCTCCCCTGCTGGCCTGGTTGCCCCTAACTGTCCTCCCTTGCTGGTCTGGTCGCCCCAACTGCCCTCCCCTGCCAGCCATCTTGTGGCAGCCATCATGTGACCACATGGGAGAAACCATCTTGTGCGAGTGTGTGGCAGTCAATTTTCATATTACTTCTTTATTATATAGGATGTCTGCTTATTGCTATGGAGGGAGACACTGCCTATCTTCCAAGGCTGTTTGCTATATACACATCCTTGAAAGAGTCATCTAGAACAAGAAGTATAAAAATGCAAGAAAACTATAGAGAATTATCTCCCAAAAACAGAGTTTAACCTATGCATTGCCAAATGGCAGCATTTATATGATTAATAATGAACTAAATAAACCTAGGAATATCATTAAGAAATGCCCTAAGATAATGTCTTCATTATTAGGCACTAACAATAATATTAAATCTTATTAGATAAAAGAACTATCCCTCCTATATCAAGAAAAAAATTATCTGTCAGTTAGAACTCTACATTCAACCAAACAAAAAATAAAATGAGAAAGTTGAAAAAATTTTTCACACATGCAAAGACTACTTCCCATAGGCTCTTTCATAAGAAGCTATATTTGGATGTGTTCCAACAAAATCCAGGGAATTTTATAAAACAATAGAACCCAAGGAAAGTCCCAGAATATAGTGAAAAGACAGCCTACAGAACGAGAAACCAGTTCATACTGGAACAGCAGAATAGAGAGATGCTGGACATCAATCTCCATGAGAAGATATTAACAATTGGTCTGTTATTTTTTAACATTTGGGACACACTTTGATACAGAATGTGCAGAGTGTGTGAAAGAAAAGTAAAGATATGACAGAGAAAACAAAACAAAACAAAATTTTAAAAAGTCAAAATACATCCAGGAACAAAAGAAAATGTATACCAGTAAGAGGGAATTTATTCAGAGTTCCAACTTGGCTATTCAGTGAGCAATTCTTACAAACCAAATTATGTGCTGCCGGCTTATTGACTTACATAGACTTTAAATGTAACAATACTGAGAGGATCTGAACATGGAAAGCTTTCATCTTCCATAATAATAAGTCAACAGATGCTATAAATGGTTTATTTAGAAACAAGCAAGTAAATACCAGAGCAAACACCTGCATAAATTTAAACCTGTCGCCTCTAAGCAGAGGGTCCAGGAACAAGAAGGGTTGAACAGAGACACCTAGTTTTTATTTATGCTACTCTGACTACATATTTGAAAATCCTAACAAGCGTGGAAAGAGATCTATGATCCAACTAAACATCCAGACTCCTAAGACCCCCATAGGGTACCTGGCATCAGATTTACTTCAAAGGATGTAAGTCAGGAAACCCACTTGCCAGCAAGGCTGCAGCCTACTTTTGTTCTTGCGAAGAGCAATCTGCACAGCTTCCAGGAGCTAGCTCTTCCTGTGGGTCTCCCTGCTGAAAGCTCAGGTACAGGGAAAGACATCAGCTGGTTGCAAGTGTAGCCCTAGTTGACAAACCTTGCCTCAGAGAAGCCAGTATTTCTCTTATTAACAACACCACAGTAGTCATAGGTGCTTGTCAGACATTTACAATTTTTCAAGTTCAGAGGCAATTTACCAATCAAAGGTCACTTTTACCACACCAAGATAATTAATGAAAACCTTTATCAGTTTTCCAGAAAAAGGAAGCCAAAGGTTAACGAAAGTTTAAATTCTCATGCAAAAGGGAGAAAATACTTTTATTAACCCTTTATACCATATTCTATTGACTTAAGCAATATTTTCAAAATATGAAGGAGTCAAAGTAGTCAAAGAAGAAAAATGAATGGAGAGCAAATGAATATTTCATAAACTTGAGTAAAAAGGATGAGTTTCACATTAGGTTAGAAATTTGTATTAGACAAGTGGACATAAGAGCATTATATGAAATTACTGGTTTGCTGCCTCTAGAAACTCTCTTCCACAACACTAAAACCCTTGACTGAAAAGCCAATGGATAATACATCCTGAAATCACCAGCACTCACATGAATGATGTGCGCAAGAAAATTAAATGTGACGGAACACCTATTTATCATTTTAATTTGAAAAATTATATAGTTGCATTTTTGTCCAGAGTATGAAATATCTTCTCTACATTCACAGATTTTTTAAAAAGATATAAAAGACAATGAAAATTCTGATGGCACCCTGTTAAACTAATTTAACACTTCGTATGCCATAAGCATCTATAGACACTTTAAAAATCATTTTACCTGAGAATTTTCAACTGAAAATATTCAAGAACACCTGAATTGTTCTTGATATATTTATTTTTATATTCATTGTGAATTGATTTTTTAAATTAAATTCAAAATATAGTAGCATGTGGAGATGGTTTCCATTTTGGATGCGTAGCAGTTAACTGGTTAAAATATTTTCCCTCAAGTGTTTTTATTATTATTCTTAACAGTAAATAATGTAATAGGTTCAATTACAGTACCACAAAAATGCTCAACTACATTACCTTTTTTTATACTTCTCAAAGTATCTGCAAGATTTTCCAAATTTAATGAGACATGCAAACTACCAAAAAGCTAGAGTATCCCAGAGGAAATATTTATTTGATTGACAAGAGTTAAACCACTCTCTGCAGAATCACATTTGATAGAAAATAATTCCAAGGGGATTCAGTTTCAAAGTCCCCTTAGTATCATAAAGAGGATTCCAGAAGGCTTTTGTATTAATGTTGCCATTACTTGATTAGTTGATCAAATCACAGGGAAAAGTAATTTCCCACCAAACATGGAAAAAAACTAAAAATATCCAGGGGATAAGGACTTCATAACTAAAAATGATAAATCTATAGCACCCTTCAAAGAAATAAAATCAGTAATTGTGCAACATAATTTTATTTCATAATCATTATATCCCACTAGAGTAGCAACATCATATACAATAAAAGGCTAATATGCAAACAGACCAAATGGCAGAAAAAACGAACAGCAGGTTGCTATGACATGTGCTGACCACCAGGGGATGCACACAGAACATGGTGGGTTTGGCAGCAGGCAGCAGAGTGTGGAACATGGCGGCATCAGCTGCAGCAGGATGGTGGAGCAGATGAGTGGGGGCGCCAGACCAAGGCGGGGTGCCAGTTGCTGTCATCAGGGCGAGCCTCTAGTGGTTACTGAACATTCTTTGCTCCTGTGCACTGTGGTCCCACACGGTGCTTGCACCTGTTGCTGGCACTTCCCCCACTTGCACCCACTGCCAGTGCCCAGCACTGGTCCCAATCACTTGGCGCCGTCAGCAGATGCAAGCAGTGGCTGCTGCCTAATCGCCCCTGAGTGCTTCTTTACCTTCCCTTGCTCCTGAGGGGCAATCAGGGCAGCAGCTGCCACTCACACACACTGACAATGCTGGCTCCACTCGCATCTGTTGCTGGCAATGGCCCCAATCTCTCTGCACCATCAGCGGGTGTAAGCAGGGCTGGTGCTGTCAGCATGCGAGAGTGGCAGTAGTGGGAGTGGGGCTGGCTGCAGACTAGAGGCCATGGTGGAAGGGGCCAGGCGGGGATGTGGAGGATGGCCCAAGACCTGCCCCTATGTCCACCACAGCGTTGCAGCCCCACAGTTCCTTTCAAGGTACTCAAATTCATGCACTGGGCCGTTAGTATACATAACAAAAATCTTAATTCAAATACTTTTAAGGATAGACAATACTAGATAATAAACAAGACCTTTAAAAATAAAAATACCAAAGGAGAGAAGGTGGCAGCTGAATAGGCAAAGCTTTCTAGCATCTCTCCCAAGACCAGACTAGAAATGAAACTAAATTACAATTCATCTGGAATTACCAACTGAGGTCCAGATGAGCAAGAGACTTATTATAAGGTGACCAGATTTTAACATTGGTAAAGTGGGACACCATTGACCGCTTGGCCGCTAAAAACTGTATATTCCCTTCCTGTTCTCCTGCCGTTCCCTAGCTTGTCATGCATTCTTTCCAAAAATCGGGACTTTTTTAAAATGCCATGGGATGTGGGACAAATTGTTAAAAATCAGGACTGTCCCGCCAAAAGCGAGACGTCTGGTCACCTTAGACTTATATCAAGGAAGGACAGAAAACAACTGGAGAGTAGTAGGAAGGGCAAGATGGAAAGAAGAGCTGACCTGCAGGAGGCTGAGAGTGAGGAGGGATTTCTTGGCTACCTGAGGATTAATTCCCAGAGAAGATTGAGGCTCAGAACCCAGGCTGGGCTCCATAGCCTAGAGGAACGGAACCAAAACCAAAGTCACAAATAACATCTGGCCATGAAAGGCCGTAGGACTTCTGGCTGCCCAGGAAATTGGAGCCCGTAGATCTGAGCTGGTCGGAGAGAAAACCTCAGGGTTTTTGTTTTGTCTTGTTTTTAAACCCAGAGCACAGGAGTTTTTCTTAACTACTCACCTGAGGCTTTGCGCTTTGGTGGGGGAAGAGGAGGCAGAGGTGGGAAGCATTAGGGAAGTGGAGGAGGGGGCGGTGGAAGGGGAAGACTGCATTGAGCTGCAACCCAAAACCAAAACAGCCATTTTTCCTGAGAGGCACTAGCCCCTCACAGAAGACACAGCTCAGGAAAAGGAAAAACCCTGCACCCACCACTCTCAGGAGCCCTGCCTGCCACACCATGCATGTCCACCTTTGCAGAGGAGACAGCCACAGAAGCCAAGCCTAGAAGTTTGAACAGTCTCAGGACAAATCAGAGACTTGATTGAGGATGGGCCATCCACTATCCTGGGAACCAGACTGGTGCTTCCTCTACATATGGGAGAGTTGATATAAACTCCAGTTTCCAGATGACCCTACTGGATCTCCACCCAGCTGAGGAGAGAGTAATATTCTGAAACACTTTTGGAGGACTAGCTCTGGGACAGGGAAACATACCCACCACTTTGCCTGAAATCTGAACAGCACCTCGACCACATGGGACAACCCAGATGGCTGTACTCTCGATTCTACCTAATGCCCTTTCAGAAATAGGCTTTTGAATGATTGAGACGGGCAGCTGGCTGGCAGGTGAAGGCAGGCAGAGAGCTCTGGGAACATGGGTAAGTTTGCTGGCCCAGCCCAGGGCCCCATGCTACTAACAAACCACCCTGTATGCAGCAAGCCCCCTTCAGCATGCAGCCACGGCCTGTGGAGACAGACAGAAACAGGATTGCTTGGAGCTTCAAACAGGTTGCTGAAAGCCAAAGGAGGGTTGTTTCTACCTTTGGTTAACACCTAATTACTGCCCAGGAAACCAAAAACTGGCAAACAGAAGATTCAGCTGCAGGCGTCAAAAGAGCAGGATCCCCTCTGACCAATTTGGCTCAGTGGACAGAGCATCTGCCTGTGGACTGAAAGGTCCCAGTTTCGATTCCGTTCAAGGGCATGCACCTTGGTTGCGGGCACATCCCCAGTAGGGTGTGCAGGAGGCAGCTGATCGATGTTTCTCTCTCATCGATGTTTCTAACTCTCTATTCCTCTCCCTTCCTCTCTGTAAAAAATCAGTAAAATATATTACAAAAAGAAAAAGGAAAAAAAAAAAAAAGAGCAGGATCCAAAGGTAACTCCGAGGAGGTACTGAGCACTGCTAAGATGAATACAACTTCACATTTTATTTTCCTTTTTTTATTTATCTTCTTAATCTATTTGCTTTATTGATTTATGTTAGTCTATATAATTGTTCTCTTCTGTTTTCCTACTCTATTTTTTTCTTTCTCCCACTTGCTCACCTTTCTTCTTTATTTTGTGTCTATCTACTGACTCCTCTATTTCTCTTTTCAATTTTTTTCCTGTTTTGTAATATACAATTTTCCTCCCGATATTCTTTATTTTTATTTTATAAGTGCTCTGCTCCTTCACATTCCATTTTCTTCCCTCTTTATCCTAGTACTTTTTTCTTTCTTTTCTTTTCTAATTCTTGCTCTCTTTTCTCTTTCCTAAATCTCTCTTATTTTGTGATTTTGCTTTTGATGTTGTTGTAGGAACCTCCTGTATGTTTTTCTTTCATTTCTTATTTCCTATCATTGTATTTTGTTCTGTTCTCTCAGCACCTCCATAAAAACTTGCACGACATGGTCAGGGTTGAGCCTTTCAGTCAACCAGAGTGAGAGGAGATTCCATCCACAAATGGGACAACATTCAATACCCAATAATAACCCAAATAACTCAAACAAGGGCATTCCTAGAGCACCTAGCTCAAGAGATCTACTGTATCACTAGGTCCCACAAAACAAGTGCTAAATAAGATGACCCCTGGGAGGCACAGCAGTCCCATCTAATATATAGAAATAAATACAAAGGAACAGGAAAAATGGGGACAAAAAAAAGCTCCCAAATGAAAGAATCTGAGCAAGTAATAGAGAACCTGCTTGAAGAAATTATGACAAAAAACTTACCTAGTGAAGGAAAAAGACACTGAAGTTTAGGAAACAGAGATAATCCAAATCAAAATGAAGCCAAAAAGACCCTCACCTAGACACATCATCCTTAAAATGGTAAATAAATAAGACAGACAAAGAATCTTAAAGGCTGCAAGAGAGAGATAGAAAGTTACCTAAAAGAAAGTTCCCCCATTAGATATCAGCTCATTTCACTTCAGACCACAATGAACTGGCATAAAGTATACAAAGTAATGAATACCAAGAGACTGAATCCAAGACTACTCTATCCAGCAAGGCTATCATTCAAAATTAAAGGTGAAATAAAGAGCTTCGCAGACAAAAAAGGCTAAAAGAGTTTATCACCACCAAAAAAGCTAAAAGAGTTTAACATAACCAAACTGCAAGAAATGGTAAAGGGACTATTGTAAAAAGAAGGAATATATATAGAGAGGAACATATGCATAAAGATTAAAAGTTACAACAAACAAGTACCTATCAATAATAACCTTATATGTAAATGGCTTAAACACTCCAATCAAAAGACATAGGGTAGCTCAATGGATAAGAAACCATGACCCTGTATAAGAGACTAACTTCAGAACAAAAGACTCACACAGAATGAAAGTGAAGAAATAGAAAAAATTTTTCATGCAAATGAAATTGAAAAAAAAAAAAAAGCTGGGGTAGCAATACTCATCTCTGACTGTTGGATGCTCAACAGTATGAGAAAAGATATAGTAATTATGAAAAAAGACCATGAAGAATGGTCTATGAAGAATGATATAGTACTAATAAATAACACATTGGAAGGAATACACAGATTATGGGAAGTCAAGGATCACATCAGTGCATTAAAACATAGAGGGGGAAAATCAGTCAGAGAACCAAAAAGAAAAAACACCAGGTCAGCTTAAGGGAGCTATGGTACACATGAAACTTAACAATATTGCAAAAAGTGAAGAAAATGATAAAGAGATAGACAACCTGTCTGAAAAGATAATGGCATACCTGGTGAAGGAAAAAAATCACATACGTTCCAGAGGCACAGAGAGTCCCAAGCAAGAAGAAAACAAAGAGGCACACACCCAGATACATCATAATTAAAATGACACAAATTAAAAACAAAGAGAGAATCTTAAAGGCAGCAAGAGAAAAGCAATTAGTTACCTACAATGGAGCTCTAGAAAAATACAGTCTCCCAAAACTGAATCAGGAAGAACTAGAAAACCTGAAGAGGCCAATAACAATGGGGGAAACAAAAGCAGTAATAAAAAAACGCCCAATAATCAAAAGCCTGGGAGTGGATGGCTTAAGAGGGGAGTTTTACAGCTACACTCCTTAAACTATTCCAAAAAATTATGAGGAAGGGACACTTCCAAGTTCTTTTTTGAGGCCAGCATTATCCAAAACCAGATAAAGGCACTACAAAGAAAGAGTATTATAGTAGAATAACCCTGATGAACATAGATGCTCAAATCCTCAAAAAAATATTAGCAAATCGGATCCAGCAATATATCCAAAAGATCATACATCATGAACAAGTGGGATTCATTCCAGGGATGCAAATGCTGGTACAATATTAAAAAATCAATAAACGTGATACATCACATAAACAAAATGAAAGACAAAAATCACATAATCATATCAATAGACACAGAAAAAGCATTCGACAAAATCTGGGTTCCTAAATTCCTATCTCAGGCATATATTTGAGCAGTGGATTATAAAACTGTGGTACATAGTATTTAATACAGTCCATATAATTTCCATTTACCACAGAAATTATATATTGCCTATTTTGAAAACATACACAATATGACCCACATAACCCAAGGCAGGAGAGGAATCTTTAAACCCAGAAATTGACCCAAGCCATTATGCTCAATTAATATTTGAAAAAAGGAGGCAAGAGCGTGCAATGGAGTCAAGACAGTCTCTTCAATAAATGGTGTTGGGAAAATTGGACAGATACATGCAAAAAAAAATGAAACTAGACTACCAACATATATCATACACAAAAATAAACTCAAAATGGATAAAGGAATGAAACATAAGATGGGAAACTATAAAAATCCTAGAAGAATCCATAGGCAGCAAAATAACAGACATTTGTCATAGCACTATCTTTACCAATACAGCTCCTAGGGAAATGAAAACTAAGGAGAAAATAAACAAATGGGACTACATCAAAGTAAAAAGATTCTGCACAGCAAAATAAACCATCAACAAAACAAAAACAAAGTCCACTGCATGGGAGAATATATTTGCCAATGTTATCTCCAATGAGCATTTAATCTCCACAATTTATAGGGGACTCATACAACTGAACAAAAGGAAGATAAACAATCCAATCAAAAAATGGGCAAATGACCTCAATAGACACTTTTCAAAAGAGGACATACAGAAGGCCGAGAGACACATAAACAGATGCTCAACGTCACTAATCATCTGAGAGATGCAAATCAAAACAACAATGAGGTACCACCTCCCACCTGTCAGAATGGCTATAATCAACAAATCAGCAAACGACAAGTGCTGGCAAGGACTCGAAGGAAAATGAATTCTCGTGCACTGCTGGTGGGAATGCAGACTGGTGCAGCCAATTAAAAATGAAACTTCCATTTGACCCAGTGATCCCACTTCTAGGAATAGTGGTATATTCTAAGAAGACAGAAACAGGGGATCTATGCATCCCTATGTTCATAGCAGCACAATTTACAATAGCTAAGATTTGGAAACAACCTAAGTGCCCATCAGCAAATGAGTGGATTATAAAACTGTGGTACATCTATACAATAGAATATTATGCTGCTGTAAAAAAGAATGCATTCTTACCATTTGCAACAGCATGGATGGATCTGGAGAGCATTATGTTAAGCGAAATAAGCCAGTCAGAGAAAGATAAATATCACATGATCTCACTCATTTGTGGAATTTAATGAACAACGGAAACTGATGAATAAAAATAGAACCAGAGCCATAGAAGCATCGAAAAGACTGTCCAACTTCTGAAGGAAGGTGGTGGATAAGGGGGTAAGAAATCAATCAAAGGACTTGTATGTATGCATATGAGCATAACCAATGGACACAGACGGGGGTGGGAGGAAGGCAGGTGGAGAGAGGTCAATGGGGGAAAAAGGAGACTTATGTAATACTTTAAACAATAATTTAAATTTTTTTAAAAAATTCCCTAGTGAGGAGAAAAAAGATGGTGCTGATTTATGACAGCTATCTTACAGAGAATAACAAATATCATGTACCTTTGCACCTCTTACATGCAGAGTGGAATCTCAAAATTAATTTTCCAAATATAAATCTGCTTCTCATAAATAGAATTTCAGGGCAAGAAGTTACTTTATTAGATGGTATTTATTCCAATATTCAATCATATAGCAGAATCTTCTTCTTCCCTCTTTTCTAGATGCTTTACATATTAATGCTTACTGAAAATGGCTGAGTTCTATAGCTAACATCAAGAGGCCACCTGGCATCATCTGCCTCACTCCTATCCATATTTATCCCAAACAGATGTATATGCAAGGATCACCACTTCAGCAATACTATGGCCACTTGTTTTGCGTGAAGTGCCTGTTGCAACAATTCATAGTTCCCCCACCAAACTCTAATGACCAAGTGGTGACCCATTAGATTTTTAAATTCAGGTTTTTATCAGTCCAATTAATCTTGTTTCAGATGTGGCTTATTATCATAATAACAGCAATTTATTGTTGTTGTTTAAAACATTCCTAAAAAATACTGAACTGTTAAAATGTACAGATTTTGGAATCTAACCCATTTTTCTTTTTTAACAAAATTCTAATCCTTATTGAAATGACATTTTAAAGTTTTTTTTCTAATTCTTATTTTTTATTTGAGAGGAAGGAAGAGTGAGAGAGATAAAAAAAACATCAATGATGAAAGAAAATTAACTATCAACTCGTCCCCCGCCCAGACTGGGGACAGAGCTCCACCCTGACTGGGAATCGAACTGTGACCTCCCAGTTCATAGGTCCATGCTCAACAACTGAGTCATGCCAACCAGACTAAACTGTTTTCTTTTTGAGGTGAAATAAGTAATACATGGGTAAATAAATAATATTTATCTTACTAAGTGTTCTAAAGGACTGTTATTTTAAAAAAGCAATGTAGTACTTTTCCTTCAATTTCCCTTTGGCTTAAAAAAAGACTTCAAAATTAATAATTGATTAATTAAGGTAGGAACTAAAATAATCTCTAAATATACATTTAAATCAATAAGAAACACTTAAAAATTAAATAAATATTTATTGCTAGTGATAAGTACAAATCACTTCTTAAAAAGGTAAGATATGTACAAATGTTAAAATGTATAACATGTAATCGCTTATATATATTGAGGACTTATGATGTAGAACCAGTTTCCCTACTCCTCAATACAACCACACTTTTGTTTTTAATCCTCACTCAAGGATACTTTTTCCATGGATTTTTACACAGAGTGGAAGGGAGGAAGGAGGGGGTAAGTTGAGAGAGAGAGAGATCGGCATGAGAGAAATAACATCGATTGGGTGACTCCCGCTAATGCCCAGACCAAGGTTGGGGATTGAACCTGCAACCAAGATACGTGCCCTTGATTAGAAATTGAACCCAAGACCCTTTGGCCCACAGGCTAATACTCTAACCACTGAGCAAACCTGACTAGGGCTACAACCTCTCTCCTCACTTTCATCCTCAGCACAATCTTTAAACATTTCATTAAATAACATATATGGGATTTTTAATGAATTAAGTATGTGCAAAGTCTTTTTCTAAACATAACTGAAAAACATAACCACATGACAGGTTTCCAATGATTTGAGCACAATGTTTTTTGGATAACAGAGCTGCATAGTTGACATATGCAAAATATTATTTTTCCAGGCTTATCGAACATTTTCCACAAAATTACATCTAGAAATGTACTGGACCCACCCAGCATGTGCAGAAGTATAAAGAACAACTTGCCTCTTGCATGTCTTTATTTATCTCTCAAAGTCCTACTTTCTTAATCCGAATTTTAAAAATTATTCAGTTTGATATAGTCTCATTCATTTTTTTATGTGTCTTTACTTCCCTTGCCTTTGGGGTCAAGTTCATAAAGTGTTCTCCAAGACCAAGGTCCACAAGTTTGGTAACTATATTTTCTTCTATGTAACTTATCATTTCAGGTCTTATAGTTAGGTCTTTGAACCATTTCTATTTAATTTTTTTAGATGGGGAAAATCTAATCCAGTTTCATTCTTTTGCCCATTTAATTAAAGAAAACTTAAAATTTTATAAATGACTTAATCAATCTAATAAGCTTACTGTCATATACTCCTGGGTATCACTGCATACAAAGCACCTTACTTATAAAAATAAATCACTGAGGCTTGGAAAAGAAGAAGAACCACTTTTACTAAACATCTAGAATGCACCACAAACTATATGCACTGTTTCATTTAATCATCACAAAAAGCTACAATTCTTATTATGAGGAAATTAGGACTAAAAAATACTTCACATTTCTCTTTAGTGTAATAGTTGGTATTTTGAAAAACTGCATCAAGGCCTGTGGTCCTTCAGTTTCACCATGTCTGTTTCACTCAATTTTACTCAGAAAAGAGTGAGCCAGATTATCCTATACTAGAGGCCTGAAGCATGAAATTCATGCAAAAGTAGGCCTTAGCAGCCCTGGCTGTCTTGCAGGCCCCTCTGACCACACCCACCTTTGTCTGGTGCTGCCCAGGTCTGCCACCACACATACCCAGTTCCCCAGTTCTGTGGAGCCTCCTGATAGATCACCTTGCAGAGGGAGGAGGGTGGCCTGAGCCTCCCTCTGTGGGGAAATTGTGGAATCCCCCATTAATTACCCCCCTGCCGGTGGCTTGGGCCTTCTTCTGTGGGACGATTAATCGTGGAGTCCCCCCATCAATCACCCAGCAGAGGGTGGCCTGGGCTCCCTCTTTGGGGTGACTGCAGAGTCCCCCAATTGATTGCCCTGCTTGTCAGTGGCCTGGGCCTCCCTCTGCAGTGTGATCGTGGGGCAAATCACATCCCACCCACATTGGCTGGCCTGGCGCCAGAGCGTGTCATAGCATGGTCATCTGGAAGGTTGGATGGATGGTTGTTCTGCTGTTTGGTCATTTGGTTGATTTGCAAATTGACCAAATGGAGGAAGGACCAGTGGAATAACTAATCACTACGATGATCACTGACCACCAGGGGGCAGATGCTAAATGCAGAAGCTGCCCCCAGCCTTCAGGTCCCAGGCCAGCCAAGGCACATGCGGGGGTTGGAGGGGGTGGGGGGGGCGCAATTACCTCGCCTGTCACCCCACAGATCTGCTCTGATCACCGGCCAGGCCTAAGGACCCTACCCATGCATGAATTTCGTGCATCAGGCTCTAGTTAAGTAATAAAGCTGACCCTAATCAACTAGTACATGTGAAGGACAAAATTTATGGAGAAAAAACATAATAAAATTTATGTTGTAAAAACATATATAATATAATAAATATTCTTTCATATAGGGTGAAAATTACTATTCAAATATTTGTTTTGCAAATTGTCATTTTAGAAGAAACATCAGGAAATCTCACCTGTACTTATATTTGAGTGACAGGACTACAAGAGATTTTTATTGTGTGTTTATAATATTTAATATTTACACACTGAGCATAAAATATTTTGAAATAAAGACTATTTAAAACACAAACACCTTACAATACTTTTATAAATTCCTTTTACATAATATCATTATATTATAATTTCTCTAAACTGTAACTGTGCAAGGAACCAAGGACCTAGAAAGAAAATAGAACATTATAGGGAAGTACAAAGATGGGACTACATTCATTAATACTGATGCATTATATCATATTTAATTTGTCCTAGAAGTCAAGCAGAGTGATGTTTTAATCAATATTTTGGTATAGTATTCAGATAGCAAAAAAGTTTAAGACAAAAAAATCAGGCAAATTGCCATATCAAATTAATTAGATAACTGGAAAAAATTTAAATTCAACAGAATCAAAGAAAGAGTGAAAAAACATCACACAAGGCAAGTTCATCATTGAGCTCTTTGGTCCACATAAACATAAGGAGCTTTCAAAAGGCACATATTTTTAGCGTTTTCTTTGATGACAAAAAGAATTTTCACCATTATTAATTTTGAAGGACCTTATAAGAAAACATTTTGCAGTCCAAAAGTCCTACACCTCATTAATTTAAATTGTTAAATATCACCAAGCAACACATGGTTTCTATAACAAAATCCACTCATGTAAATATTTATTCCTCATGTAAATATTTATTCAAGTTTGCACTGGTTTATTACTTTCCAATACAATATTATAATTTCACAAACCCATCAATAATTTGGGTAAAGTTAAATGGCTTTTTAAAAAATCTTGATTTTATTCAGTTTTCTAGTTGAATTAATGAAGCAAAAGTCAGCTGATAATTTCCCAAGGTCAAAAAGTTATATTCTCTCACCCTAGTCAGTTTGGCTCAGTAGATAGACCATTGGCCTGCAGCTGAAGGGTCCCAAATCTATTCTGGTCAAGGGCACATGCCCAGGTTGTGGGCTCCATCCCCAGTAGGGGGCATACAGGAGGGAGCCCATCAATGATTCTCTCTCATCAGTGATGTTTCTATTTCTCTCTCCTTTTCCCTTCCTCTCTGAAATCAATGAAAAATAAATGTTTCCTTTAAAAAAACAGGTTATATTCCCTCAAACAAAATGAAAGTTAATATGTTTGACACAAAGTACATAGCAATGATAATTGGTCTAAAATGCTCAATCTTAAATCATTAGTCTAAATGCTAAATTTTTAAATCATGGTTCAAAAGTTTAAAATAAATTTAGAGATTAACATTAATAAAACTGATTTGCTGTGTATTATTGCACTGCCCTTAATATCCAGAATGTGATACAAATGCCAAACAAAAATGAAGATATTAAACAAGTACATTAACTTAAAGTATTAAACATGTGTTATGTTTCGTATGGCATGGTAGCCAAGGTTAAAAAAAAATGGATTCTGCCTACTGAATGATTTTGAAAAATTATGGAACCTTTCTGTCTCAGTTTACTTATTTATAAGCAGGGAAGAATAATAGCATCTATGAGTTTCTATGAGGATCTTAGAGTTAACTAATGTAAAATACATGAAACATTGTCTCAGGACTATTAGGTGATGCATAGGTGTTCAATACTGCCTTCTACATCTAATCTAATAAAAGTGTAATATTGAAATTAATCGTCTCTTTGGGACGCCTAAGCCACGCCCACCAGCCAATCAGAGCAGCTGTATACAAATTAACCCAGCCAAGATGGAGACTGGCAGTCACGGAGCTGAGTAAACAGGCAGCTTCCGTTGCAGCAGGAGTGAAACTGTTTACGGGCCGGCGGGCCTTCTCCCGGCTCCAGGCAACAACATATTTGCAACAATATCTCAATGATAGAAGCCTCGGGAGCTGAAGCAAACAGCAGGCCGGGCCTGACTTCTAAGGAAACAGTGTCTCAATTATAGAAGCCATGAACTGAAGCAGAGAGGAAGTTTTGTTACCTGCCTAGGCCTTGGCTTAAAGGAACAGTGTATCAATTATAGAAGATAAAGAAACCCCAGAAACCTGCTTCCAGCCAGCCTTGCTGGGACATTGGGTCAATGGAAGCTGTGGGCAGCCTGAAAGCCTGAAAACACCCCTCAACCCGTCACCCAGGCTGGCCACACCCCAATGGGGTGAGGGACCCCACTGGGGGGCTTGGCCAGCCTGCAAACAGCCATCAGCCCCTCACCCAGGCTGGCCAGGCATGCCAGCAGGTGGACATCCCCAGAAGGCTCCCAGACTGCGAGAGGGCACAGGTCTGAGGAACCTCCCAAGTGCACAAATTTTTGTGCACCGGGCCCCAAGTCTATAGTAATAAAAGAGTAATATGCTAATTAACCAGATGACCTTCTGGATGAAGCCAGGGCTGCAAGGAAAGCCCAGGTCTTGCATGCCACAGAGAAGATGGTGCTGGCAGTCAGGAGAAGGAAGGCCTATTCTTGCATGAATTTCGTGCATTGGGCCTGTAGTTAATTATAAAGAAGGAAACACCTTGCCTGGCTGGTGTGGCTCAGTGGCTGAGTGTCAACCTATGAACCAGGAGGTTAGGGCACATGCCTGGATTGCAGGTTTAATCCCCAGTAGGAGGCATGCAGGAAGGAGCCCATCAATGATTCTTTCTGATCTTTGTGTTTTTATGTCTTTTCCTCTTCCTTCTTCTCTGAAATCAATAAAAATATATATTTTTAAAAACATGATGTATAATATGTCATTTAGTTTTGAAAGTAATTCCATACCCTAATCAGGTAACTCGGTTGGTTTGAGAGTCATTCTATATATGAAAAGGTTGTAGGTTTGATGCCCCAGTAGGGGCACATACCCCAGGCAACAAGTTGTTGTTTCTCTCTCATATCAATGTTAATCTCTCTCTAAAACATATCATTATGTAAGATCAAAAATAAACAAACAAATAAATCTATCTCCTATCTTACATGGAACAAAAGCTTGATTACAGTAAAGTCTGCCATGTTAAGACAACAATGTGCTGATATCAGATGATTCCTACCTCTTCCACCTTACCTTTAACATTTCCTTCAAAGTCTTTTCAAATCATATAGGTTTTCTTTGTTTATATAGTAATAAAATCTGAATATTTTAATTAATGTGTGATTTTTATTTCAAAGTTTACAGAAACACTTTTAATGATTTAATATTTCACGAATTCACTTATCACAACACATGTTTAAAATTCAGTGACTATGGATTTCTAAATAAAATATTTCAATATTTAGGTTATTTTCTTTGAAAAAAGTAAATATTAGAATGTTTTAAGTGATGATTATTTTAAGGAACTAAGTGCCAAATTATTCTTTTTTTTAAATCCTCACCCGAGGATATTGTCCCACTGATTTTCAGAGAGAGTGCAAGAGAGAGGGAAAACAGAAACATTGATTGGTTGCCTCCTACACGCACCCAGACCAGGGCCTGGGCCAAGGAGGAGCCTGCAACCAAGGTACATGCCCTAAACCAGAATGAAACCTGGAGCCCTTCAGTTCACAGGCCATTGTTCTATCCACCCAGCCAAACCAGGTAGGGCCAAAGTACCTTCTAAAAGGACCAAACCATTTGGTATTACCACAGATCCTCATATCAAACTGTCTATTTCATAGCTTTTATTATCTATATTGGAAGACAATTCTCCATCAAACTCTTGCATATTTGCATGTCTTGAGAACAGAGACAGTATCTCCCTTTCAAGTCCCAAGCAAAGGGCAGGCATCTTAATAGTACATTATAAGAAGAGTCAGGTTTCCTCAGCTCATGGTTCCTCTCCTGTAACATAACCCAGAGAGTGTACAAACCTCCATCTGCACCCACTGGTGACACTTCCAAGGGTTTGGGAGTAAAAGAAAATGAAATTGAAATACACAAAGGCTTGTGCTTCTTACAGAGCTGAAAGTAATGAAATTTTTGTCTGACCCAGAAGTCTCATGTGTTTTGAAGGCTTCCAACATAGCTGTACATCAGCACAACCTCTTTATAACATAAGGTTGGACCAACAATTACAAGACATAGCATACAAACTAGTGATCAACCTAGAGGAAAGAGAAAAAAACAAATGCAAGATTTCTATAAAGAAAGACAACTAGAAGTTCCTACACCACAGCTATCCCTTCAAGCAAGGGAAGATCTAAGAAAGTCTTGGATTCCAACTGAACTTGATATGTCTTTAACACTACAGTTTATTGGTGCTAATGAAGGCATGGTATATTTTAAGCCATTGGAAAAGCAACTATTGCAATTATTTTTCTCAGAAGAAAAATGGAACTTGATCCCTCTTGTCAGGTAGATATCATCTGTGGCGACCACTTGTTGGAGCATACAATATCAAACTCTAAGAGAAATTTGATATGCAATAGGTGATGTAGCAATGCAGGATGGTTTCTGGCCCTTTGTCCGTCAGGTTCTCCTCTGATAATTATTTGAATATTCTAAGAGTCTTAAGAGGGAGGAGGGAAACAAAATAAGGTGGCTCTACAGGACTGCATTTCACCAAAAATTTTCTGGCAACATTACCATTTTGTGCTAAAACATAACATCTATTTTCAACACCAAGCATCATTTCTAAGTACAATTTCCAATGATGGAATGCATCTGTTTACTAGTAACTATACAGACAGTCCTTGGATTACTTTGAACTCCATGTACGTCATTTCATGGCTATGTCACCATCTCCCATTTATTTATATAAAAAAAACAAGTTCTGTCACTTCGATGTATGTACGTATGTGCTTTAGGTTTTTTATTATTTATTTACCACATGTTTCTTTTAAATTACTTTTTACTGTTTCACTTCATTGCTGCTATGCATATGCTCCATGTGAGTGACGTAGGTGCTTATGTAGGTGTGTTCCAACTTACAGAGAAAATCGCAATACTTCATGCCATAGGAACAGATATCCAATGTAACCCGAAGGACCTACTGTATATAAAAAGCATCCATAGCTCTGGGGGAACATTTCAAAGTATCATATTTTTAAATTCCTTGTGATTTCAAATACTTTGATAATGATTTTGGTTCCTAATCTTTGATGTAAATTGGTTATTATTTTCTTCATTAAACCATATCTCATCTAAGTTGGTTTGGAATCTGCTATCTGGTATCAGGAAAGAAGTATACTTTTGAAATTAAGATTCAAAGCCAATCTGTTAAATTATACAGACATTAACTCCTCAGACAAAGACCAAAACTACTGGCCACTTTTGTGAGTTGCCATCATATTTTCAACTTGTATATGTATGTGTGTGAGTGTGTGTGTATACATATACCCTGTTTCCCTGAAAATAAGACAGTGTCTTATATTAATTTTTGCTCCCAAAGATGCGCTAGGTCTTATTTTCCAGGGATGTCTTATTTTTCCATGAAGAAGAATATGGTACAAATCTATTGTTGAACAACAACAACAAAAAGAAATTTATTACCTCTGTGTCCACACAATGTGCCCGACTCCTGCCCCGCGCTATTCACTATCTAATTGTGGGTCAACCAGACTCTGTCAGGGCAGAGCGAGCAGCAGGCGGCAGCTTGTCCTGGCGGCGAGGGTTCTCTAAGAGACCTCGCACTTCCTGTCTGCTCCGGCTATGCTGCGGCCAACAATGAGCTGCGCGGTGACACCCACCGCTACGGCCCAGAGTCCAGAATTATGGTAACTTGGGGGGGGCTTATTATCGGGGAGGCCTTATGTTCGGGGGGGGCTAATTATCAGGGGGGCTTATGTTCAGCGAGGCCTTATTATCGGAGAGGTCTTATTTTCAGGGGGATGCCTTATATCTCAGCGAGAGGCAAAACTGTAAATAGGTCTTATTTTCGGGGGATGTCTTACTTTCAGGGAAACAAGGTAATATGTTTGTGTGTGTGTGTGTGTGTGTGTGTGTGTATAGTGAGTCGGACATCCCTCTCACAATCGAGGACCACTGGCTTCCTGCCTGCCTGCCTGATTAATACCTAACTTCCCCCCACTGCTGGCCTGGTCACCCCTTAGTGCCCCCATGCCGGCCTGGTCGCCCCTTACTGCCCCCCCTTCCAGCATGGTCAATCCCAACTACCCCTCTACCCGCCAATCTAATTGTCTCTCACTGCCCCTCTGCCAGCCTGGTCACCCCTCACTGCCACCCCTTGCCGGTCCGGTTACCCCCAACTGCCCCCTCCGCAGGCCTGGCAGAC
Source organism: Murina feae (assembly GCA_004026665.1). Classification (NCBI taxonomy): domain Eukaryota; kingdom Metazoa; phylum Chordata; class Mammalia; order Chiroptera; family Vespertilionidae; genus Murina; species Murina feae. The sequence goes on from PVJC01001205.1 coordinate 26,872, forward strand.
CCATTCAGTCTGCTGCTCAGTCATTCGGTTGACCCTTACCAACCCCCCTGCTGACTAGGTTGCCCCACACAACCTGCTGTTCAGTTGTTTGGTCACCCTCATTAACCACCCTGCTGGCCTGGTCGCCCCCACGCAGTCTGATTGCAGTCACTTGGTCATCCCTCACTAACCTTCCTTCTGGCCTCATCATCTCGCGCAGCCTGTGGCTCAGTCATTTGGTCGTCCCTCACTAATCCCCCTGCCAGCTGTGTCTCCCCACTGAACTTGTTCAGTCGTCCATTCGGTTGTGATGGCCCCTGGCTCTTTATATATATAAATAAAGCATATCTATATCTATATCTATATCTATATCTATATCTATATCTATGCTTTTTGTTTTGGTTTTTTTAACCAGCAACACTACTAAAGAGATGTTATTCACTTCTAAAAGTGATAAATTACCATTAATCTGTGTGAAGAGACAGTCTCCTGTACAGTTTATAGCTGGCACCATATTCTTCGGTATAATAAAGACTTCTTTAACATATAACAAGAGGTTCCTCTTTGGAATATTTTTATTCCTAGAAAGTTAACTTGATTAACATTCACTTTATTTGAGTACATGATTATTGATACCTTGTAATGACTCTGCCTCTAAAAGTATCAAAAATTTGACAAGTTTATGGAATACTTGTTCATTATTTCCTCAGTCAGTTTAATGTTCATTTTTCCATTACATTATCACTGGGATAAAGAATAAGGGTGTTTAAAACTGCATTCACTTGCATACAGAGGTTTCAATTTTAAACGTAATTTTGCCTAAGATTAGTTTTAAAGCTTTCTTTAAAAAGTATTTTGTAGACCCTCTTTCATTACAAAATTTCCAAGACTGTATAGAAACAATCACACCTAAATAAGATTGGCAACTGTTTTATAAAGGATTTTTAAATTGTGTATAAATCTCCTCTAACATTTATTCAAAAATTTTAAATAAAAATTTAAAAATAGAAATCATGTTGCTATTCTCTTTGATTTTAAGATAAATAGTAAGGTTGAACATATCATATTTCTGAAATGGTTCATTTTCATCTTATGAAAAATGGAGGTGATAATACAAGAAAACAGTACTTTATGTAAGCAATTTGCTTTTTTCATTGCTTTCCTTATGGCTTTAATAAGGACACAAATTCACTTCCTACCACTCTTCCTTTCACTGATGTCCCAAAGGATAGTAACTATCTCCTTTTAGATGTAACCTTTAAAAATATCTCCAACCAAAAATGGTCTAATGGAAAGAACTGTTTAGGAATGATGATTGCTAGGAATGTCCATTTAAAACACAGTTTATTATTGCCAAAGTTTCTTGAATCAAAGAAATGAATTAAATGCTGGGAAATCATTTCATTAGGTTTAATAACCCCATCATTTGCTTTTGATTACACAACCTGATCTAATTATGTCAGTACTCTTGGTTTCTTCTGGTTGTTCCCTTGGGATATAATTAAATCTGGAATTCATGATTTGTAAATGCACTAAAAAAATCTCAGCTCATTTTATATGAAAGATTGTCTCATCAATATTTATCAGAAAGTGATGCCTTCAAAGAGATCCATTACAATTTTTAGAATAAATGAATACAAAAATTATATACAGGATAAATAAAAAATATAAAACAGAAGAGATACTAGTTACTTTCAGATACAAAAATAAAAGACTTGAAATATTTATTTAGGTTATACTCAGGGATAGGAACTGTTTTACTCTTGAAATATTTATTCCTGAAATGAGTATCTTTTTATCTGCTTGTTCTTCAAATAGACCAGGTTAAACTGGACTACTAGTAGTGAAAATTTTCTCTCTTGAAAAAGTTTACCCATCAATACATCAATTTAGTAGAAAAGAGGCTTTGTAACTAATAACAAACTAAAATAAAATTTTACTTATTAGACAGTAAGTCTAGTTTTTAAAGCCATAACACCTAGCCACTTAATGCCATCACTCCAGAGAATGGATGTATTTAACATGTATGAACGATGCATAGTATCTGCAAATAATGACAAAGCAAAGAGAAATACACTTTCCCTGTAAAGTCAGCTCAGCCTCTGTTACTCAGATTAGCTTTTCAAGGGCCAGAGAAACCTCTTTTCTCTTATTTGAGAAATTTTTTGAATACCAAATACTATTTCCTATTCAAATCCTGGAACCTGTCATTAGGAAATTTCTAATAAAGTCTCCCAGCTCTTTCATCCTGGTTCTGCTTTTGCTCTGTGACCCCTGTTGCATGATTAACACATCTGTATCAGCTGGTTGGATTTCTCCATCTCTGGCAATCCCTTAGACATCGTATATAATAAAAGGATAATATATAAATTGACCTTAATGGTGGAACGAACAAAATGACTGCTCAACTAGTCACTATGAGGTGCACTGACCACCTCTAACTCATTTTCCCTGGGTCACTTTCCCTGGCTGGCAGGCTCTGATCGGCCAATGGAAAACAAGGAACTGGGGTGGGTGGCGGTAGGGGGCAGGGATGGGGCCAGGAGCGGGTGACCAGTCCCTTTCCCAGGCCATCAGGCTCCAATCACCTGATGGCAAACAGGGAATTGGTGGTGGGTGGTGGGGCTGGCTGTAGGCAGCCAGGGAAGACGGCCCTGATCGCAGACCAAGCCTAGGGACCATATCCATGCACAGATTTCACGCACCAGGCCTCTTGTTATATATAAAACCCACTTCTCATTGGCCACACAACTTTGTCTCTCTCATCTCTTATCATTTTGAAAATCACTTCTACACGAGAATTCTTTGTAAAAATACAGCTTTAGGATTTTTTGTGTGTGTGCCTATAAATATCCTTGAGGGTAGCATGTCAGATATTAATAAAAATACAAATTCTTAAAAGAATCATCAAGCCATGTGAAATTTTGTGATACTGGTAATAATGTTGCTATAATCAACACAGTTGAATCATGCACTTGTCTAAGTCAGAGACATTAGTTATAGAGCTCATTTCTTCTGACATTATAGAGAAATACCAGCAAGATACAAATCACAGGTTAAAAATAGAACCACATATACCACATTCCAGATGTCTAAGGAGATACTCTATGGTGCAGGTGTCTTCTCAGCACTTAACACTCTGACATTGCGAACACTAAACCCTGCCTTGCTTCACTCATAGGACTGGAAATTTTGAAAGGGTCACTTGTAAATCACATCCTCAGGTCAAAATCCTAGGATGTGTATCAAAGCAATGTCACTAATAATGTAGCCTGAAAAGACCTAACTGAGCACCTCTTCCTAATCACAATTCTTCTAAAGGCTCCTGGAGAGAGGGCTGGAGGTGAACCATTAAATCAGTTGTTCATGGACATACAGAAATCCAGTTAAGATAACCAGAAATTTTTTATGTGGTGGAATAACAAAAAAACTTCTAGGAACTGGTGGAAAGATGTAATATAACCAGGACTGCACTGACAAATATCTAACCACTGGATCTCGAACAAGAAAAGAAAAAAAATGAATGTGTAGCACTTGTCAACACCTGGGATACTAATTTCTCCCTCCCCATGCATATTTCAAGCTACTGACATGTCACTGAACAGTTAGAAAGCCATATAAACCATCAGGTAAGCGCCAGCTTTGTAATAATTACTAAAGTTGAATTGAGTACTATTAGAAGAACAAAAAGAGGTCTTAATAAAGGATAGTAATAAAGGATATTAAGAATATAAAGTATCTTATGAATATAAACCTATACACACACGTATATGTGTATGTTTATATGAATATATACAATTTATAAAAGAAACCATACTGTTTTGTCTTGAACTTTTAATAAAGCTATCTTTTGTTTTTTGTTTTTTTAAAAAGTATCAACACTACCTCTGACACTTAATCATACTGTATCAGATCATTGCTTAGTTTTATTTTATATCTTCATAGTACTATTCAGATATTAGATGTTTAAATATTATTTAAATCAACTATTAAATAACTATCAACACATGAATTTATAGCAACCACCATCATTCTAACAACAAAAAACAGTTCCTATCGAAAACTGAACCTGAATTGCAAAAGGCTCCTTAGAAAGGGATTAGGCACTTCAGTGCATCTGCTACCCCTGAGGTGAATAAGTGAGACTATAGAAAGGCATTCCTGCAGTGGTTCTCAACCTTCTGGCCCTTCAAATATAGTTCCTCATGTTGTGACCCAACCGTAAAATTATTTTCGTTGCTACTTCATAACTGTAATGTTGCTACTGTCATGAATCATAATATAAATATCTGATATGCAGGATGGTCTTAGGAAACCCCTGTGAAAGGGTTATTCGACCACCAAAGGGGTTGTGACCCACAGGTTGAGAACCACTGCCTTAGAGGATTCATAGCTTGGGGTACAGAGCACAGGCTGCATTTTACCCTAATTCTCCCCTTCACCGAGACACCTAAAAGCAGTGACATAAAGCATAAAATGATTTTTGGTGTTTAATAATAATTCTACCTGTTAAGTAGATACATTCTAGAGAAAGCATTTTATTTTATCTTACAGATATTTTAAACACTGAAAAGAACTTTATATGGAGCAACTGCCTCAGAGGAGAAAGAGAGAAAACAAGAGTGGTATTAAGAAAACAAGAGTGGTATTAACGTTAAACATCTTCATGAATGTACCAGAAACAATGTATGTGCTGCTCCTGTTTACAAGTAGAGAATTTCAGCCCTGAGTGGCTAAGTAACCTATTCCTCACCCCACAGCTACCAATCATCTGAATCAGGTATGCATGTGAAAACCTACCATACTCAAAGAAGAGCTCCCCGAGAGCACACTCATGACCAGTACCACCAGGTATAACTGCAAAATGAGTTTACTGGAGATCTCACAGGCAGGTAAAGGAGAAGAGCACCTATAATCACCTTTCTAGTCCTCTTGCCCTTTCAGTTAGCTATGCTCTGAGTAGACATAGCTAGAATAGCTGAACCACATAAAAAGATCCAGGAGAACACCCACATCCCATGATACTTTACACGTTTTCAAGGAGGGCAAGGGGAGAAGTTGAAGAAACTGTCATTACTAATGAGCAGCAAGAACTCCCCGGCTGAATGAGGCCAGGTAAGAAGGAAGCAGCCTGCAGAGATCAGAAGTACTTCCAGTGAGCACACTCAGTAGAAGGGTCAGGTCAGGCTTTCCTCTGTCATCTTTGTACTCAGTTCCTGACACCAGTGTCCTAACCTTAAAGTTTAGTTCTCCTAGAATGCACTGCATTACGAAGGTAATGCAACAACCTGATGGGGAAAATGAGACTTTTTTTGGGGGGGAGGAGGGCTAGCCCTCTGAATCTGTGCCATTAAGCCAGTGGTTCTCAACCTTCTGGCCCTTTAAAACAGTTCCTCATGTTGTGACCCCAACCATAAAATTATTTTTGTTGCTACTTCATAACTGTAATGTTGCTACTGTTATGAATCATAATATAAATATCTGATATGCAGGATGGTCTTAGGCGACCCCTGTGAAAGGGTTGAATGACCGCCAAAGGGGTTGTGACCCACAGGTTGAGAACTGCTGCATTAACCTAATGCACATTCTTGTTTGCCTATAGTCTAGTCACTGCCCCTTTAATTATCTGGTCCTGCAAGACCTGTTTACTTAAAGTCCTACTCCCATTTTAGAGAGGCCATAAACCATGAATTATCGATAAACAACCTCCAGACAGAGTTATCAGTGCTGGCGCCAGGTCAGGCCTTGAGATGTGGTCTCACTGCCCCCATCCCAGCACATGGGGCTTTTTGCAAAGCCTGCAAAAGGTCTGGAAGTATGATCCATATTTGGGGGACGAAGAAACCAAAGCGGCATAAAGGGAAAGCTTCCTCCACATTGACTTGCTCAGGATTTGGAGAGAAACAGCCTCCCCTGAGTCCTGTACTAGTACATGTGAAATGTCAGGAAATAAATGGGTTTTTCCTATGCCTCTGGTACTCTTGCATTTTTTTCGGTTGCCTGGTAAATTCTGTAACACACCTAATGCAAAATGAAGCTGAAAAATGGCTGGATCCTTACAGACATTAGCATCTGCATTCATTTGGTGGAAACAAAATATGGAAGGTGAGACTACAAACAAGTTGAGAGTACCTAAATTTGAGGCTTATATTCCTTAAATAAAGATCTTAAGTTAGGATGGTGAAATACTTTTTATTTCATGTGTTGCAACGGTCAATATTCAGATAACGATGAGTTTACATTGTAATTTAAAAGAAAATAAAAAGACCTTGAATTACATACAATTTACCCAAAATTTTTATTTTGAAAAATTTCAAACCTCCAGAATATTGAATATACTCAAAACAACATACCCTTCACCTAAATCACTAAGGGCTAATATTTGTCTGTACTCTCTTACATGTTTTATTCTTGAACCATCAAGAATAAGTTGTCATTGATATTTCTAAAGGTGATTTGAAGATAAATTATTTCCAAAACTGAAATTCAATTTTTCAGGTTTATTTTAAATTTGGAAAAATTTGTGTAAGGAAATGATAGACACATATATTTTAATGGTTTCCAACTGCATTTATTTCTGTTCAGCTATTCCAATGTTTGAGTGAGGTGGGGGAGGGGGAACAGAGACCTAGAAGAGAGAGAGGAGAAAGAGGAGAGCGAGAGAAAGAGAAAGAGAGAGAGAGAGAGAGAGAGAATGAATTAAGTTTAAATTGTGAAAGATTAAAAATTTAGGCCCAGATATTCCATAGATACTTTTTTAATACAGTATATAGTCCTTATACAGTATATAAAACTTTTTTAATACAGTATATAGTCCTTATACAGTATATAAAACATCCTTGGTTTAACAGAATATAATGTAATTTATAAAAGTTTCCACAGAGGAAAATGATCTAAAAAGGATTAAGGTTTGGTTTCTCAGAGAACATGGAAAGTAGCAAGGCAGGTCTAAAATCAAATAATAGAGAATAAATATGTAGCTTTTATTTAGTAAAAGTATATTTATAAAAATTTTTCTTAAGTCTATAAAAATTAATGTTCCTTAACTAGATTTTCAAAAATATAGATGTACTAATTCCAAAAAAACTATAATTCTACATGCAAGATGAATAATGAACACCAGAATTAAAAAGTAAATTTTTAGTGTTTATCATGAAACTTTTTAAGACAGTGAAGTACAATGAATGGTGCTTATTATACACTAGAGGCCTGATGCATGTTAATTTGCATACTTGATCCTGATCAGCTGGTGGGTGTAGTGGAGTGGTAGAGTGACAGAGATGGTTAATTTGCATCCTTCTCTTTTATTATGCAGATTAACCCAACTAAGATAGCAGCAGCCACAGAGCTGGAGCTAGCAGGAGGCTTGGGTTGCCCCTGGCGATGGAGGAAGCAAAGTTTCCCACCTGCCCTGGCTGGCCCTGGGCTCTGCTCAAGGCTACAAAGTTTCAATTATAAAAGATAAATAAATCCCAGACATGGAGAAGCTGGGAGCTTGTGTAGCCAGGGGGCATGGCAGCCTGAAAAGGGCCATCAGCCCCTCGCCCAGGCTGGCCAGGCACCCCATCAGGATCCCCCCACCCTGAAGGGACTATAGGTGGACATCCCCTGAGGGGCCCCAGACTGCGAGAGGGCACAGGCTGGGCTGAGGGATCCCCAGAGTGCACAAATTTTTGTGCACTAGGCCCCTAGCAGAGGATAGTCACCATGCTGTATATTACATTATCATTATTGCCAGGTCTTATTTATTATATACATGCAAGTTCATAGCTTTTGATCATCTTTACCTCTTTCTCCAACTCCTACCCCCAATCTGTGGTAACCAGCAATCTGTACTCTGTATCTATGAGTTCAGTTTTTGTATGTGTTATTATTTTATTCCACATAAAAGTGAGATTACCATATTTGTTTTTCTCTGATTTATTTCATTTAGCATAATGGCCTCCAGGTCTATCCAAATTGTTGCAAATGACAAGATTTCCTTATTTGTTTTATGGTTGAATAATATTCCAATGTGTGAGTATGTGTTTCTCTGTGTGTGTGTGTGTGTGTGTACATATGTACTTAAGTTAGTCACTTAAGTTGCTTCCAAATTTTGACTAATATAATGGTACAATAAACATGGAGGTGCATATATCTTTTTGAGTTAGTGTTTTTGTTTCATGGTTTTTAGTTCAGTTTACACCATATAAATCACTACTCTTTGAGGTAGACACTGGGTACAAACTTTAAAGTGAGAACTTGGTAGAAGCCATGAACCCGTTTCCTAGGAGCAAGCTCATAAAACAAGATTATCTTCCACATGAATTCAGGAGTTCTCTTCCATCTATCCACTTATTTGTTTGATGACTCAAAGCCTATGATGTGCCAAGAATTGTCCCAGCCACTTGAGAGCCCTACTGGGGCTCTCTCTTCTCAAATCAATAATGAACAAAACAGATGGTATTTTTGCCTTCTTGAAACTTGTTTTAATAGGCAGGGACAGAAAATATACAGCTAAATATAATAAGTAAATTATATGTGTGTAAGAAAGTGCTATTAAAAAACAGAGTAAGGAACATAATAGATACATAGATCATACTGATGACTGCCAGACAAGAGGGGTAGGGAAAACAGGTGAAAAAGGTGAAGGAATTAAGAGTACAAACCAGCGGTCACAAAAGAACCACAGGGATGCAAAGTATAGCATAGGGAATATAGTCAATAATCTACACTAAAAAAGAGAAAGATGCAAATTGACCATACTTTCATGATGCCCACCAGCCAATCAGGAGTGAGTATGCAAATTAACCCAACAAAGATGGTGGGTTAATTTGCATATGCAGGCACCAAGCAGCCAGTGGTGGGGCAGTACGTGTCGTCGCTATGGTGATGATGTGGGTGTTCTGCACTGCCCCAGCGGCTCCAGGCCTCTGGGCAGCATGGGAAGGCAGAAAGGCGGAAAGGTGGCTCTGGGCCAGATCAAAGGCAGAAAGGTGGCTGCAGGTGGAGCGAAGGCAGTGCCAGCAGCCAGGGGAAAGAAGGCCCATTCTTGTATGAATCTTCGTGCATCAAGGCCTCTAGTATTGTAATAATATGTACACTGCCAGGTGAGTACTTGAAATATCAGGGTGATCATTTTATAAAGTATATGATTGTCTAACCATAATGCTACACACCAGAAAGTAATACAAAATAATATTGAATGTAAACTGTAATTTACAACTTTAAAAAATAGAGTAAATTAGATAAAGAGGGAGCACAGAAAATGGGGATGTACCAGAGGCAGCAATTTAAAATAGTGAACAGAGGTGTCATAAGGTGAAATTCCAGCAAAGTAGTAAAGGGCTGGAAGTGGTAAGCAAGAAGACGTCTGGAGAAAGAGTACCAGAGCAATGCCCCCACAGAGCATGAGCATGCCCAGAATACCAGTAGACTTCATCAAATTCCCAAAACACATCCAGTAACACCAACCCCATTCCAGGGAATCTCACTTTATAGAATCTATCTTTTGCTATGCAAACTAGATAAAAGCATGGGTCTTCTATCCAGAAAGAACGAGATTTGAATGCAATAAATTGAAATTGCTGTGTAACCTTTAAAAAGTTATATAACTTAAAATTTATGTTTTAAATTCACAAAATGGGTACAATAATGCTAAACTCTGCCTCATAAGTTATGTTTAAGGACAATGCCTATAAAGAGCTTAGCACTGGGGATCTAAGGCACAAAATAATGGTTATGGCAAACAATACTGTATTATGAACTTCAAAATTGCTAAGAAACTAATTGTTCTCACTACAAAAATGAAATGATAATTAAGTTAGCTAATGCTACAGCAGTCAGCCTATTGCAATATACAAATGTGTTAAATCAACACTTATATACCTTAACTTACAAAATGTTATATGTCACATATCTCAAAAAATAAAATAAAGTTTTAAAAAGTTTAGCAGAGTAAAATTCAAGAAACAGATTAAGAAGTACAGTTAGTCGTTACAAAATAGTCATGAGGATATAAAATACAATATAGGGAATATAGTTAATAATATTGTAATAACTATGTATGGTCCCACATAGGTACTGGAAAAAAGTATTTTCAGTGCTAGTAGAAAAACATACTGTCTATTTTGGCTATATATTTTTTAATTATCAAATGATTTTAACCATACATATAAATACATGAAAAGCATAACTGCCTAATACTTACGGAAAATACAAAGAGAATACAGATTATATACAATAAATATGCTTCAGATCCAAAAAATCATAACCTAGAATTTTGACAGTAGAATAGGCTGTTGTATGTAATTTGCTTATTATTCTATCTAACAAGGCCTATATCTAAAGATACAAAACAGGTTGGGTTCCTTATGAATATAGAAAATGCTTAGCAATCACCAGGACAGGATTAGAGGCAGAGATCAACAATAAAGTCTATATTAGGTTTTGTTAGCACATTATATAATTAAAATTATGAACATTTAGTGAATATTGTGTTACATGACCTAATCTAATCCTCACAACTGCCCATGAGAAAGGTTCTATTATCTATCGTATTTACAAATAAGAAAATCGAAACAGGAAAAAGTCAAATCAACGTGACCTAGGTCCCACAACAGAAATCTAAAGTTTTCTGGATTGAGAGAATAAGATGTTGACCACTACGGTATGATCTCAAAAAAACTGTACCAGGAAGAAAGGTAATTTCTCCAGTTGTTCAGATGAAGAAATGGCAGCTTAGAGAGGTTAGGCTAATAAATCCCTCAGAGGAAGTAGAATCTAATCCTCAAATTATGGGCAGAAGACACCACTCCCTCATAGGGCTCCTCACACAGAGGCAACACGAGAAGAGGTTTAATTCATTGTCATAAAAACATTCAAGTAATGAAATAAAAACTCATTAGTATGTTGTGGAAAAATCACTAATTGAAATAAATAATTTGCATTTCCACAAGATTTTACCACCATCAATTTTTCCAGAGAAGTTTTTGAAATAGTCATTTTCATTAAGTAACCATTTTAAACCAGGTCTGCTCTTCCAGGAAGCTAGATAGTAAGTAGCTTACTCAAGATTCCAGTTAAGATGTATGAACTAGAATTCCATTTGGTCTAATATCTCTGTCTAACCACTTTACCTTCAAGCATGCTGATGCCTTAGAGCAAGCTGTTCCAACACACAGGTGATTAGAGATTGAATTAAGTAATGACACACAGCTGCTTTAGCAAGTAAAGGACATATGAGGCAAAGGAGAAGAATATTTATTTAAAAGGAAGGAACAGTAGGCCCATAGAGCATGTGATATGTATGAGATTACCATAGGAAATGAGGCCTAAAAAAGTTTAGTTGGAATTTGTATTGCAAAGTACATAGTATACCAACCTGATGAGTTTAATTTTAAGACAGTGCAGTAGGAAGTTTCTTCATTCTTTTAAACTTAAAAATGATGCAATATAAGTTGTGGTTTGAAAAATTAAGAAAAGAGGAATATGCAGAATTGATCAAAGAAGGAACAGATGATAGAACACAAATATTACATCAGTCTAGTTAAAGAAATACTGCTAAACTTAGGAGAGATGTTTTGAAAGTAGAACGATACATACACATGTGCAAGAACATATAAAGGCAGAACATATAATATTTGGCAATAGGTAAAGCATGAAGAAGTTGAAAAAAAATAAAAGAAAAAAATTTGAAACCTGGGAGACTCATTTCAAAATTTAAAAAAATTTCACAGGGGGTGAGGTCATTCTGGCATAGAGAAGCTGCAATGTATTACCCAGAGAGAATCAGATCCAGAACAAGGGGTTTCAACTCACATTGCCCTACAGACTAGGGACCACTCCCCCTCTGTTACACTCTGGAGAAGTGCAAAGATAGTTCAAAGACTTATAACAGAAGTACTCAGCTAGTATTTGTGACTAAGCTCAAGACTGGAGGGATGCAAACAGAAACTAAAATGTCACATCAAGGAAGAAAATAGGAAACCTCAGCTACAAAAACAACCTGCACACACACACACGGGTAAAACAGACAAAAAATGGCCTATAAATGATAAAATGAGTTAGCTTAGAAAAAGGATGTCAGAGAAGCCAAGAGGGAATTTTTCAGGGATCCGATAGATTCAAAGTGCTATGTTAGCCACTTACTAACAGCAGGAGAAAAACTCCACATGTACCTTAAAGAAATATTTTCATGTCAATGAGAATTCTTAGCACATTTTACCAATTTTAATATATTTAAGAAAGTAAGACATGGGATTCATCCTTTTATTAAAACCCAGAAAAAAAATAAATAAAAGTTAACCATTAAACAATAATATGTACACTAACAAATCTTACTCAAGTCAAAAGTCAAAATTGGCCACAGAAAATAATTTAAATCACTGCCTAAGTCATGTCCAATATTAGAAAACTAAATTAGCAAGAAGCTTAGTGCACACCATAGTGGAAAAATATATTTAAAATAACAAACATATTATTTTTTACTTGAATTGAGACCTATTTTTCTTGGCCAACCTACAAAAATATGTTTCTTTTTCTAAGAGTTCAGGATATTAATACCAAAGTCTTAGCCAAGGATTAATAAAAGTATTGTTGCATTGGGCCTGTTTATGATTAAAATATGAAGTTCTCAGAAAATTAGTTCCTCAAGGGACTTAAAATATGAAACCCAAAAACCTAGATTTCTGCTGACATAGTCTAACATTCCTTGCCCTCCCCTCAAACTTTAACCAATTTAATCTAGAAGAGAGTCTTAAAAAGTTAAAGATTCAATATAAAGTAAGATACCACTATCTATGGAATAAGGTACTTTTTTAAATCAAAAAGCTTGCTATAAAAATGTTTTAAAAGAACTTTTTTACATACACACACTACAAGCATCTTATCTAATAAAACAGTAATATGGAAATTAGGCATCACTACATCAAAAAGATGTTACCCATACCCAAGATGGCCGCACCCACAGCCACAAGATGGTGATGGCCATAGCCACAAGAAATGGTCAGGCCTGTTATCCAGGCAGATGGTGGGGAGGCAGGGGGCCCAAGGGGCAGAACAGCGATCAGAGTAGGCTGGGGATACCCTGCCCAGGACAGAGGCCTTTGCCAGAGCCCTCAGGCATGGGAAAGGGCAAAGCCAGTGATTGGAGAGGACAGAAACAGAGCCAGTGATCAGAGGGGTATGAGGGTGCCCTACAGGCATAAGGCCTGGGCCAGAGGCAACAGGCCTGGGCAGGAGCAAGGCCAGAGATCGCAGGGGCCTGGGCTCCACAGAGCCAGCGATTGGAGGGGCAGGGGCAGAGCCTGTAATCCAGGGGTCTGGGCACTGGTGGAGCCAGCAAAGCAGGGGCCTGGGGGATCTCCTGCCCAGGCCTGCAGCATTGGCCAGAGGCTGTAGTGGGGCAAGGGTGGAGCCAGCAATTGGAGGGGCCTGGGGGTCCTCTGCCTAGGCCTGCAGCCTGGGCCAGAGGCTGCCAGTGGGGCAAGGGCAGAGACGGCAAAGGCAGGGGGCAGGATCAGAGCCAGTGATCGCAGAGGCCTGGGCTCTGTGAAGCCAGCGATCAGAGGGGCTTGGGGGTCTTCTGCCCAGGCCTGCAGCCTTTGCCAGAGGTTACAGGCCTGGGCAGGGGTGGAGCCGGTGATCAGAGTGAACTACAGAGGAAACACCTTTTCTTACCGCTCACTGGCTAAGCTCCCTGTTTGCCACTGGTAACATTCTTAGTAACTTGGGTAATAAGAACCCTAAAGGCGATCTAGGGTTTTTCCACCACACTCCTGGGAAAAAAAATGAAGATCCATTGCTGGAGGGCTAAGAAATGTCATATTCTGCCCTAGCCAGTTTGGCTCAGTGCATAATGCCTCAGCCTGCTGACTGCAGGGTCTGGGTTCAATTCTGACCAAGGGCATGTACCTAGGTTGCAGGCTCCTCCCTGGCCAGGGCCCAGGTCAGGGCATATGCAGGAGGCAACCAATCAAAGTGTTCCTCTCACTTTGATGTTTCTCTGTGTTTTTCCCTTCTCTTCCACATTCTCTAAAAATCAATGGAAACATATCCTCACGTGAGGATAAAAAAAAAAGAAATGTCATATCCTATGAAAGACACATTTTGAAAATGCCTAAAGAAAGTTGTCATTTTTTCATGGTGAAGGGACCGGAGTCCATGTTGATGAAAACACCTTGGTGGCTGTGGTGACTGGCAGTGGTTGCAGCAGTGGGGTGATGGGGCTGGTGGCTTCCCCTGATCAGCCTGGTTGCCTCCCACAAAGGGAGGCCAGACTGTGGTTTAGGCCCACTCCCCAAGGCGAGAAGGGAGCGGGCCTAAGCCATCAGCAGGACACCTCCTGAGGGCTCTCATTATGTGAGAGGAGGCTGGCTGGGCTGAGGACCCCCCCTCCGCCCCAGTGCACAAATTTCGTGCACCGGGCCCCTAGTATAAACATATCTTTACAAGTGTGTTCATAAAAGTACGGTATGTTTAGAAGCAAAAGATATAAAAGAGATTTAATGCCACCAAGAGTTTGGTCATGCCTTCCTCAAAAATAAACAAAGAAAGAAAGCCCCTGAGAAATAAACATGGCTCAGGTCCTCATTAACAACTAAAATTAAATGTGTTAAGTGCTATGATGGAAAAAGAAAAAGCCACCACTTGTTGCCCAGCCAGCATGTCTCAGTGGTTGAGCATCCAACGCAGGAACCAAGAGGTGACGGATTCGATTCCAGGTCAGGGCACATGCCTGGGTTGCAGGCTCAATCTCCAGTAGGGTGCATGCAGGAGGCAGCCGAATGATGATGTTTCTCTCTCATCAATGTTTCTATCTCTATCCGTCTCCTTCCTCCCTCTCTCTAAAAATCAATGGAAAAAAAAAATTTTTTTAAAAGGGCGACTATTTGCACCTTACTCTGGTTTTGGCAGGGGGAGGAGTGTGGAAAACGTAGCAGGCTATACATAGCTGTCAAGAAAAGTATCCTGAGGGTGGAGACCTCAAAGTTGAGACCAGAAAAGTAAGATCAGGAAAAGAACAGGGAAGAGTCTGCCAGCACTTGAAAAGGCCAAATATGCAAGAGCAAGATGAATCTGGAGACAAGAATGAGTTCAGTAGAGTTGGGATTGCAAGGGAGAAGCAGCTGAACTACAGTCAGTGAAAGAAGGACAGGAGAATACAACCACAACAAAACACCATATCTAAGCTAACATTATTGTTTCCTGTACTGTTTGATATGCACTGTTTTTAAAGTTTTACATAAACTGATTCATCTAATTTTCACAATCCTCTGAAATAGGTCTTAGAACATTATGAAACCTGATGTCAGGCTTAGAAACTTCAGAAAGTTGCTTAGCATTTACACATGCTATGAAATTCCAACCCATGTCACTCTGACTTAAGGCAGCTATTTACCAATTGGCCTCTGACAGCTCCTCAGGATAGTCAAAGCCCTAAGGTGCATGGTTCTTCATTACATGTCACTGACCTCAGTGGAAACACAGACAACAGAGAGAATGCTGCAATGTTCTCCTAGTGACCACATGAGAATTGACTGCAACCTGAACTCAGGAGGGGGAAAGCAGAATGGAGAGGAAGGAGTAGATTTAAGAACATCTGAAAGAAAATCTCCGGGAATAAAGGTAAGAAGAAAAGAAATTGAAAAAGTGAGGAATAATACTTAAAATATCACTGGTTGATCTAAGATGCAAGAAACAGGATCCTAGGCTGTATTTTCTTTAGTAAAAATAGCTTCTAGGTAAGGAAATTACCACCACATTCATACACTAACATATATGCATATTTATACAAGGCTCTACTCTGAGCCAGGTTCTATATCAATTTTTATCAACCATGGCATTTAATGCATTAGAACTACTTTAATCTATGTGTAAGGAATAGGAAAACTGACATGAAGTGCCCATGGAACATGGAATTACAAAGGGCATTTAAATGGGGACATATATTCCACCTTTCTAGAAATTAAATGCAATTTTAGAAATTTTATATTTGATATCTATAATTAATGTAATATTAATTCTTATTGGTGTGTGTTCTTGTAACCATTTCTGGTCTACACTTTAATGCTATAAATACCAGAAAAAAATTAAGAAGGAAATCACTGCATTGTAGCTATCACTGATACTTTCTTTTGAAATTGCAGGTACCATCACCTTACCACCTCAACTTTCTAAGCACCAGAATGGGAGATGTTTAGAAGTAACAATTATAATCTAAAGCAGTTACTCTGCAGGCAATACATCCACAGACAGAAGATCTGATCAGCCAGGATCCCACAAACATTTACATAAATGTTAGAACAATGAAAGAGAAAGAATAATACCTGGTCCTAATAAGGTGATAAAAGAGTAAGTGAATCTAAATTGGTAACAATCTTCATGGGATGAGAAAGGTGATGAATAATATGCTAATATCTGTTGGCCAACATTCTCAAACCTCAAACAGGCCAATTCCATCAACACAAATCTTTTATCTCAAGAAGTTGAGCCTTTTCAATATATCTCAGTGGTTGAGGACAACACAAAATGTTTAAGTTTGAGAAGAAATTGAAGTCTTTCAAATAGTTCAAGGCATAACAGGGGAAAATGTTAGCATAGAAATAAACCTCAATAACTCTTCATCGTGAGCTACATTAAAAGGAAAAACAACATTGATTCTGCTGTAACGTAATTTATATGCACAAGTTGCTATTTTACAAATTGAGCATAAACTTATTTTTCAAGAAGTACTTAGTGAACCACTCATTTTTAAAAAATCTTGTCCTTTTCCTGTACCATCAATGAACTTATTTGTATTAAGAGCAAATTATGCAAATAGGAATAATTATTGACCAGTTGTCCTCAACTAGGAGATTGGGGTGGGGAAGCGGTGAGTGGGGCTGTAGGTAGAGCACAGCAGGTTTATCTCGGTGCAGTGGCTGATGCAATGCTGTGAGCACACTCCAGCAGTTCAGATCTTTCTGGCAAACCAGGAAGATGGCAACGCTCGCCTGAGCCCCTCCTAGAGCCACGTACACAGTATCCCAACCTTTACGCTCATTGGCTCCTTAAGAAGACCTGGTGTTCCATGATTGGCCACCTCCGCTATATATACTGCTGTACTTCCTCAATAAAATTAGACCTGCGTCATAGAACCTGGTCTCCAGAGTCGGGCATGCAAGCGTCCTAGCACTTAGGGGCTTTGTCGTCCTCACCCCTGGGAGACCCCCTGCTTCAGGGGACCTCTGGGAGGATATGGTAATTCTAATTCATAATAGAAAAAAAAAAATATATATATATGTATGTATGTATATATATGAAACACCAAAGATTTAGAATATGAAAATAATACAAAGTCTTGTCAAAGGCAAAAAAAAATTTTCAGAAAATGTCATCTGACATCTGTGAGTTATGTATTTAATAGTAACAAAAATGTTATTTAAAATTTTCCAAGGGAGGCAACTGAAGAAAATCATTTCTTACACTCAACCTTATCAACTTGTTCCCATAAGATTACTGATACAAACTTACAAATATATTGCCCACAAGAAAAAAAAAATAATAATCTTAATAAATTAAATACTTATAAATTAAAAATAAATATTTTATAAGGTTTGAAAGCTCCCCTACATTTTAGCTCTGACATTGATCACGCAGCTGCCAAATAATTTAGGGGTTTGGGAAGAAAAATTAGAGAAAGTTAATTAAGAAAGAAAAAAATTAAGCCCTTGCCGGTGTGGCTCAGTTGGCTTGGAGTGTGATCCAATATACCAAAGGTTGCCAGTTTGTAGGTTTTCAATTCCTGGTTAGGGCACCTACAGATGGCAACTGAATAACGCTCTCTTTCAAATCAATGTTTCTGTTTCTTTGTTTTCTCTCTCTCTCTTTCTCTCTCTCTCTTCCATCCTTCTTCTTCCTTCCTCCCTACCTCTCTAAAATCAATAAGCATGTCCTCTTGTAAGGATTAAAAGAGAAAGAAAAACTGAGACAAGCTGAGGTATTTCTGAGCACAAATGTGCAAATACTAAAGAACTTAGCACAATTCTCTAAAATAAGAACTCCACCCCCTCCCAAATTCGTCCTTTTCCTTAGAGAGAAAAGGAAAATTCAGTGGCTTGTGATTAAGCCATTTTTAGCTCATATACCGGCTAACTATGTCACCAGCCATTTGCTTTAGAGAATGCTTAAAAGGAACTAATTTAAAGGCACATCTAGTCAGTTTAATAGATTTCATGGAACTTCAGGATACAATGTGAAGTGACAAAGTGACAAGTGAACTTGGGCGTTGCTGGTGGGTGGGAGTGTAACTTGGTCCAACATGGTTGGGAAATATCCATCAAAGTTACAAATGTATATCCACCAATGTATAATTTAACTTTTAGTTACCTATCAAAGAGATGCTCAATGCAAAGGCTTAAGTACAAAGATCATTCACTGCAATATTGTTTGCAATATTATTCACTATAAACAATATACATGCCCACAAGAAAACAATGGTGCATCTATACAAAAGAAAATTATTAAGTATTCAGAATGGACACCTTTTTTACTTTAATATGGAAAGACTGCCAAGCCATCTTAAGCAAAAACAATAATAAAACACAAACACAGTAGACAGTATTTATGTAAAGATGTAAACAGTATATTTTCACATTTTCTCATTAAAGAATGGTACTATTTGAAAGGATTCAAAAGTTATCAAAATGGTGAGAGGAGCGAGAACTGGAAGGCAGTACTTTGCATATCTGTGTATATATTTGATTTTGGAACTATGAATATATTACCTATGCAAAAATCAAATGAGATTTTCCACAAAATAAAATAATCATGTTATCAAACTATTATAAATATCCCCATATAGTCCAATGTCTTCCAAGGTAACAGGAAAGACCCCCTAATTAAAATCACTCATCTCAGGTAAATCTCTAAAGAATCCAGAGGAAAATAAAAAAGGAACAGGGACAACTATCATCATCAACTTAGAACAACAGTAAAACTCTCAATAATCAGGTGGGATCATCTTGAGATCAAAATCAATTCCTATAACCAAAAAACTTTGGTGAAGCTCTATAAGAAACAAAGGATATTATTTTTTCTTCGAAAATAATTTCTAAAACTCAATTTTATATCCAACTAGGGGCCCAGTGCACAAAAATTTGTGCACTCCGTGGGGGGGGGAGGGAATCCCTCAGCCCAGCCTGTGCCCTCTTGCAATCTGGGACCCCTTGGGAATGTCCACCTGTTGGCATGTCTGGCCAGCCTGGGTGAGGGGCTGATGACTGTTTGCAGGTTGGCCAAGCCCCCCAGTGGGGACCCTCACACCATGGGGGTGTGGCCAGACTGGGTGAGGGGCTGAGGGCTGTTTTCAGGCTGCCCACAGCTCCCACTGACCCAACGTCCCAGCAAGGCGGGCTGGAATCAGGTTTCTGGGGTGTATTTATCTTCTATAATTGAAACTTTGTTGCCTTGAGCAGAAGCCTAGTCAGGCAACAAAGCCTCCTGTTTGCTTCAGCTCCGTGGTTTCTACAATTAAAACATTTTTGCCTTGAGCAGAGACCCGCCAGCCTAGGCAGGCAGTTTCAACTCCATTGCTGGTGCAACGAAAGCCTCCTGTTTGCTCTAGCTCCGTGGCTGCCAGCCTCCATATTGGCCGGGTTAATTTGCATACAGCCGCTCTGATTGGCTGGTGAGTGTGGCTTGCCTGGTGGGCGTGGCCTGGGTGTTTTGGAATGATGGTTAATTTGCATATTACTCTTTTATTAGATTAGATATCTAATTCTACCAAATGTCCATGTGTAAAAAGAGAAGCTTTATTCAAGGATTAAATAAAGACAGTAATAGCAAAACTCTATATACTACATATAAAACAATGGTAAGATGAGAATAAAATCCATATATTGTGTATTATACATGTGAGCAGCAAACATCAGTGTTCTAAAATGAAAAAATTCATCTGTAAAACAAAGTAAATTTTTGTAATCTTTGGATCCCGAGAGTAACAGTATAATTTGTCTTCATTCTAAAGAAAATAAATTTTTGTAATCTTGGGATCCCGAGTAACAGTATAATTTGTCTCCATTCTAATAAAAATAAAAAACCTCAAAACCTCTCTGGAAAAAAAAAGCTCTCAAACAAATAAAATATATAGTATATCCAGGAAACAATATTTTAACTATACTGCTCTCAACTCAACTATTCACAAAATATAAAATAGAATAAAATGGTTTGTCCCAATATTATTCTTTCCAATAAGACAAAAAATTGTCACTTTAGCTATAAAGAATAATTTAATATTTTATAAATAAATATTTTTAACATTTAAGTAATAAAATATTTTTAGAACTAACAGAATTCATGACTATACTGAGCCTACAAAATTTAGGGGGCCTTTTTTTTTTTTATCATATCCCACTAACGCCTCAGTTATGGAAGTCACAGCAAGTCCTACCCTCCCATTACCTCCTCAGCAAAGCCTTAAAAGACTCAGTGGCTTTCTCCGGGTTATTTCATCAGTTGGAACGCAGCAGAAATCAAGATGATGCTGAGAGTTTGTTGGGAATAGCCTGACTGCCTCTTAACTCACCTTTTAACACTTGAATCCAGGTCCAATTACAAGATACTCTCAGAGAAAGATCCAAAGTGATTAAATAAACTTTTGGATAGGGAAGGTTGTGTTCTCCACCATTACATCAAGTTATCTGAAGTAAAACATTGCTTTACCTCGACTAAACTTAGAAAATTTTTCCATGTTTTGATCCTTTAGTCTGAAATCATTTTCCAATCTTTTTGCCAAGTACAGATGCTAAGTGACAAGCAATGATATAAGCAAACATCAATGATTCAAATGTGTGACTGTTCTTTAAGTTTTACAAATGTATATGTCTTAATATTTAAGTGTTTTCTTTGAATTACCTATACCTGCAGATTTTACCTCATAATTAATAAAAATCATATCATATTATAGGGCATTATAAAATAAATGCTCAATCTCATCCACTGGACAAAGACCCACCCATCATAGTATCAGAAAAAGGGAGGGCATTATGGATTTTTCCTTTCAATGTATTCACCCCAAAATAAATGGGAGCTTATTAGGAGCTACAAGCAAACAGTAAACAAAACTACTGCTCTACCATTTTAGCTTAAAGGAAGAGACAAAAGGAAAGACAAATTTAAATTTTTAAATATAAATAGAAAAGGATGGTGAGAGAAGAGACAATATTGAGGGCTGGGATGTCACTTCCCTTCAAACACCAGGATTAGGGAAGGTATTGGGAGGGGGAGGGAGGGGAGATGTGTGACTTGATACATAAAAATAAGAAGAAACCAGATCTATGAATTGGGAGGGACAGCAAGTCAGGCAGAGGCAATGGGGAGGCAAAGCCTTGTCGGGGAGTGGGGATGTATTACTTGAACATGTATTCAGTGATCTGAAAGATCTAATACGCGCACACACACACACAAACACACACACACTTGGTACTGTGTAGAGAGGAAATGGGGAATAAAGCAGTCCTAAGATTGAAAAGGGATGGTAGACAGACTATAAGAGAAGTCAGTTGCCCTGTGAAAGGTGAGGAGAGTTTTTCCAAGTACTAGCAGGGGCAGGATGAGCAAAACTTGTAAACATGATGGTGGGAACACAGGATACTACTATTATATTGTTTCTATGTCTTCAGTGGAGTATGAACAAGAGGGCTAGCTAATGAATTACTTCAGAGAATTAGGGATTATTAAAAGTAGGAAAAGATTATACTTCTCAAAGGGTTTAATTCCAATAAATATCAATATTGCTATTTCATCTTACAATTTGGGAATTACAGTATTAGTAGGAAAAGAAAAAAATGCTCACTCTTTCAATCTTACGCAGTCATATTTACTAAAAATTAAAAAATTTAAACGTATTAATACATGCTTATTGTAAAAGAATGTAATTAAGACAACACATGAAATGAAACCCGAAAAATTATCCCAAAACATCCCCATATATCATTAGGAATTTGTTGTGGAAAATTCATGCTTATTTTCAGTACTTTAATTTCTTTATAATTCAACTATTAAAAGCTGATCTATAATCTCCTTTCAGCTATAAGAGCAGAGAAAAAAGAAAATGTGAAAGAAAAACAAACAAACAAGAAAACAGCTCTTAGGAATATCAAATGAAAATAACATAGAGCACATATGCCTAGGCCTCAGTGAGGGAACAAAGAACATAAAACCAGTGGATAAAATGTCTTAGCACTTATAATAGCAATTTTTCATGACCATTATAGAACTACTAGGGGCCCGGTGCACAAAAATTTGTGCACTCGGGGGAGGGGGGGTCCGAAGCCCAGCCTGTTCCCTCTCGCAGTCTGGGACCCCTCGTGGGATGTCCACCTGCTGGCATGCCTGGCCAGCCTGAGTGAGGGGCTGATGGCTGTTTGCAGGCTGCCCACAGCCCGTTCAGGGTTTGGGTCCCTTCTGGGGTGCCTGTCCAGCCTCGGTGAGGGGGGCTGAGGGCCATTTTCAGGCTGCCCACAATCCCTTCAGGGTTTGGAGCCCCTACTGGGGTGCCTGGGCAGCCTGGGTGAGGATCTGAGGGCCATTTTCAGGCTACCCACAGTCCCTTCAGGGTTCAGGTCCCTACTAGCGTGCCTGGCCAGCCTCGGTGAGGGGCTGAGGGGCGTTTTCAGGCTGCCCACAGCTCCCATTGACCCAACGTCCCAGCGAGGCTGGCTGGAATCAGGTTTCTGGGGTGTATTTATCTTCTATAATTGAAACTTTGTTGCCTTGAGCAGAGGCCTAGGCAGGAATGAAGCCTCCTGTTTGCTTCAACTCCTTGGCTTCTATAATTGAAACATTGTTTCCTTGAGCAGAGGCCCAGCTGGACTAGGCAGTTTACTCCTGGTACAACGGAAGCCTCCCGTTTGTTCTAGCTCCGTGGCTGCCGGCCTCCATCTTGGCTAGGTTAATTTGCATACAGCCGCTGGTGGGCATGGCTTGGCTGGTGGGCATGGCTTGTGTGTCTCAGAGTGATGGTTAATTTGCATATTACTCTTTTATTAGATTAGATGTTAAAGGCAACTGGAAAAAGCCTGAATAGCACTGATTATATGTATCATATTATTTCAAAACTAAAAGTAGCTTACGAGTTGATTAGATTTCTACAGGCAGGCTTCATGAAATTAGTGAGAACAACAAACTGTAGGTTGAAAATGTTAATGCAATTTCTTAACTAGTATTTTTTAAAGAACAGTAGCTCAATTGCTCACTGAACATAGAAGAAAAAAATTTCTAAAAAAATGGCATACAGATAAGTGAGAATAAAGAGAATTAGTATATAAAGTATGTATTATTTTCATCATCAGATTCAGTTGCACAGCTTAGAACAAAAATCTTTATGACTGCCTGCAATGAAAATATAAAAAGGCATCTGAGAGTCACGACTAACAATGTATGTAGATATCTTTAGCCACAGTGCAAGCTCTTAATGCCTACTTCTAGCAGCTGTGTTCTCAAGCAAGAAAAACATGAGCTACTAGGAGATTCCACATGCAGCTTAATCCACACAACACCAAAGATTTTCCACTCAGTAGAATTTCTGACTCACTTCCTTGCTGTTTTTAGTCTTTTAGCCACTCAGGCCAAAGAAGCAATAATATGGCCAATCCTAAAGGAACAGAAGAAAAGATGAGTACCCCTTAAATTTCATAAATCACTCCAAAACCAATGAGTAGCATTGTGACTCCCTAATGCCATTTATGTTAGAAAGGAACCCAGATCTTTAGCAAGTAGCCAAGCATAGCCTTTTTTAAGAAACTCAATATTCTTAAACAGTATACTTAGATTTAATTGCATTAAAACCATGTATGCTTGCCAAAACCAAAAGTGAATATTAAAAATGGACACAGACATAGTGATGAAAATTAATGTGTTTGTGTCAGTTTATATTATTCAGAAATGATTTTAAAAGTTTATATTTTATTCTAATTATAAGACTAGAGGCCTGGTGCACAAAATTCGTGCACGGGGGTTGGGAGGTCCCTCAGCCCGGTGTGCACCCTCTCCAATCTGAGCTGACAGTCAGGCATCCCTCTCACAATCCGGGACCGCTGGTTCCTAACCACTCACCTTCCTGCCTGCCTGAAACCACGCTACCCTGATCACCCCTAACTGCCTCTGCCTTGGACTCCACCACCATGGTTTTGTCTGGAAGGAAGAGGGGATGACCGGGAGATGACTGGTGGACCCAATCTAATTAACAATGTTATCCTTTTACTAGTATAGATTCCATAGAAGCTAGAATCCAATTTTGAAAGGATGATGAGCACATTAAAAATACACCAGGGATGAAAAGGAACCAGCCCAGGATACCAAATAGTACTTCCAATAAGGAAAGAGGAAATGTTACTTAAGAAGAAAAAAAAAAATAGTTCTTAATACTAGAGAACTCTTGAGGAATAACCAGTAAACCTATTCTTACCAAAAATTAGGAGGGAAATTAGCATGTAATGAGTGCCTACAACACTACACCAGACACAGGACCCACATTTTTACATGTGCTATATCACTTATTTTTAAACACAAAGCCAGTATCTGCCCAAAGGGTATTATTTTCCCCCTTTCGCACACAATGAAAATGAGGTTTGTGGAATTTACACAACCTAGACAAGGCCACACAGCCAGTGAAGGGCAGATAACAGGGCCCGCTCCTTGGAAGGGCAGGTTTCCAATTCTGGTACACATGCTACAGACTCACACTTTCTTCAATGCTGAATTTATGTAAGGGAGAAATACTGCTTGTAGCTCTCAGGAGAAAATACTACCGAAAGTAGGCCTTGCATGAGGCTGGCAAGGCTCCCCTGGAAATGAGTATGTCCTCTTCAGAAGAATTTCCACCAGGACCCTAGATCTCTTCACTTGATGTTTCTAGTCCATAGTTCATTGATAATAAAAGTAGAAATATGTAAGGCTAGTGGAAAATAATTTTGTGTTACATACATATGGGATCCTTTCATCATCATGTTTTAAAATTCAGCTAAAGTTTAAGATATGTAGCAATCATCATATTATTGAAGATCACCAAAATAATCTGTTATTGGCATTAATATAGCCAAGTAAAATGACATCTCTCTTCAAAAGTTTTTTGTCTTTTTTTTTAATTTTCTTTTTGGTGCTACTATGAACATGACAGACTTCTTCTATACAGAAAAACTCTGGCATTTTATAATAAAAACAGAATTTAATATTAAAATACAGTTTTTAGTTTCCACGTTTGCTTTTGTTAGAGCTAAAGACAATTATGTTAGTTTCTGCACAAGTTCTGCAAAATTTTGCAAGTTACGAAATAATAATAAATCCCCTTCCTTTTAATAGAAAACTATAGTCAGAAATTGGAGGCGGGGGGCTTTCATTATTTTAATCTGATAACCCAGTCATTGAATTACTCAGTGTGTATGGGCTAAATAGGGCTAAATAATTAAAAAATAAATAAACGAACAAACCCCATTACAGTTGGTATCTTCTAGCATCAGAACCTTACCATTAATGATGGCTGACACGAATGAAGCCCTGTCTGTCTGTCCATATGTTAAAACTTCTATAGCTTCTGCATGTTTTAGCAGAATTGACTCTGCAGTCATTTCACTGACCAGTTAGCAGCTGTTATAATCAGATTTCTAAAGAAGTCATCTTCTAATTTTTTGATAAGAAAGTATTTCATAATATGAACACTATGTCAGCTGAATGAGTCTAGATGTCTGTGAAATGAGAATTTTTTTCACTTATAAAAGGGAAAGGAAGAAAATCGTCTCCTAAGCAGTCAGATCAGAGGAAAAACTCACTGGTAAGACATGTGAAAGCAGAACTCATAGCCTGATCACTCCACATCCATCCTTTCATCACATCAAGGAAAACAGAAAAAACATGACTGTCTTAATCATTTGCTATAAACTATGCCCAAGTAATTTCTGGGTAAGTTTATTTTTTTCAAAAAATATATTTTTATTGATTTCAGAGAGGAAGGGGGAGGAATAGATAGAAATATCAATGATGAGAATCATTGATTAACTGCCTCTCACACACCCAGCACTGGGGATCGAGCCTACAACTCAGGCATGTACCCTGTTCAGAAATTGGTTTGTAGGTCAACCTTTAACCACTGAGCCACACTGGTTGGGCATATCTGGTTAAGTTTAAAATGTTTCTTTACTACTATCTTAATACTTACATCCAAAATAGGCTTTATTTTTAAAATTTACTTTTGCCCTAGATTAAGCATGTCAAACTGGCAGCAAGCAGGCTGCATGCAGCCCACAATGAATATATTTGTGGTCTAGCCAATATAACGGTATGTAAGAAATGTTCGAATAAAAATTTCATAACTTAGGAGAGACAACCAAGATGGTGGCATAGATAAACACCTGAATTTCCTGCTCCGCACAACCACATTAAAACTACAACTAAAAGACAAAACAAATATCATCCAGAACCACAGAATTGCTGGCTGAGTAGAACTCTACAAGCAGAAGTAAAGAGAAAAGCACATTGAGTCTGGTAGAAAGTGCAGGGGTGTGGAAGTGCAGAGGTGCAGAGGTACAGAGGTGCATGCGAAAAGGGCTGGCAGCTTGGTATGCTGTTGTCTTTTTCAATCAGGAGGGAGATACAAGCTCCCGACTGCTCTGAACTCCAATTCCTGGTAATGATTTGGGGCCCCAGACTCATACAAAGAGTAACTGGACTGTCTGACCTAGGGTCGGAATGTGAGGGTGGCTTTCTCCCAGAGGTGCTTGCAGTGGTCATTGTTCCTGCATGTGGCTGCGGGACACAGACTCTGAGACCTCTCCAAGGTAGAGCAAACTGGAAGCCATTGCAGTTTGCTCCATCCTGGTGATTCTCTGAGACCCCGCCCCACACAATTTACAACTCCATCCAAGCTGTGTGCACAGGCATTTGCATATGAATGGCCTGGCATTTCTCCCCCTAAAAACCTGGGCAGACTCCATGAGCACCAAAGCCCCACTGAAACAAATCCTGTCCCATAATGGTGTCTCCAGCACAGAAGTTCTCCCATTGTACAAACAACTGGTCCTCACAGCCAACTGGCCTGGAGGTCAATTCCTCCCAGTGATACCAACAGCAATCAAGACTTAACTAAAACAAGACTGTGCATACAGCCCACAAAGGGGTGCACCAAGAGTGTTCACCTCAGGTAATTAGGGAGGGTCCTAATAGGACACCTAGCACACAAAGCCAGTCTATCAACACAAGGAAGCAGCCAAAATGAGGAGACAAATAAACAGGTCACAAATGAAAGAAATGGAAGAAAGCAAACTAATAGATATAGAGTTCAAAGCCATGGTTATAAGGCTACTAAAGAATCTTCTAGAAACCTGGGAGAAACATAGTGGGCCCTCAAGGATATGAAAAAGGACCGATTAGAAATTAAGCATACCTGACTGAAATAAAGAATAATACACAGAGATCCAACAGCAGACTAGAGGATCACAAGAATCAAGTCAAAGATTTGAAATACAAAGATGCAAAAAACCCCAACCGGAAAAGAAAAAAAACAATACAAAAATATGAAGATAGTGCAATGAGCCTCTGGGACAACTTCAAGCATACCAACATCCAAATTATAGGGGTGCCAGAAGAAGAGAGAGAGCAAGATATTGAAAACCTATTTGAAGAAATAATAACAGAAAACTTCCCCTACCTGGTGAAAGAAATAGACTTACAAGTCCAGGAAGTGCAAAGAACTCCAAACAAATGGAATCCAAAGAGGACCACACCAAGACACATCATAATTAAAATGCCAAGGGGAAAAGACAAAGAGAGAATCTTAAAAGCAGTGAGAGAAAAACAGTTAGTTACCTACAAGGATGTACCCATATGACTGTCAGCTGATTTCTCAACAGAAACTATGCAGGCCAGAAGGGAGTGGCAAGAAATATTCAAAGTGATGAATAGCAAGAACCTACAACCAAGATCACTTTACCCAGCAAAGCTATCATTTAGAATTGAAGGTCAGATAAAGAGCCTCCCAGACAAGAAAAAGAAAGAGAAGTTCATCACCATCCAACCAGTATTATATGAAATGCGGAAGGATATTCTTTAAGAAGAGGAAGAAGAAGAAAAAAGAAAAGGTAAAAATTATGAACAAAGTGACAACAAATACATATCTATCAACAAGTGAATCTAAAAATCAAGTGAATAAAAAATCTAATGAACAGAATAAACTGGTGAATAGAATAGAATCAGAGCCATAGAAAGGGAGTGGACTGACAATTCTCAGGGGAAGGGGATATGGGGGGTGTGGGAAGAGAGTGGACAAAAATCATACACCTTTGGATGAGGACAGTGGGGTGGGGGGGGGGTAAGGACTTGGGGTGGGGTCGGAACCAGGTGGAGGGAAGCTATGGAGAAAAAAAGAGGAACAACTGTAATAATCTGAATAAAGATTTTTTAATTTTTAAAAAAGATTAATCTGTAGTGCTCCCCTATACATGGGCCGAAGAACCCCCCAGAAAAGACCAGAGGGATGCAGTGAAGAAGAAATCAGAAGCACATCCTGATGAGCGGCAGCTTCAGGGACACAGATCTGGGCTGCAAACAGCACTGATGAGACTAACTTCTCCATGGTCAGAGGCATCCAAGAGGAGTTTCGAAGAGCACTCAGTGGGGACACCTTTAACTGAACGGGGACCTTAGTGCTTCAAGACCTTACAGCTGAAAATTGGCAGACCTGGTAACCTCAAAAGAAATCAAAAGGAGGGATGTGAAGAGATCTTTGTCACATTCATAGCAGCACTATTCACAACAGCCAACAGGTGGAAACAACCCAAGTGTCCACTGAAGCATGAGTGAATTAAAGTGCGATCTAGCCATACATGAGGACAGGGCGCTCCCGCGGCTTCTTGTGGGGCTCCACCCTCCCGACCCCACGCAGGAGGCGGCCGAGGCTGAGGCCGAGGTGGGGGCAGCGGCCGGGGGCCCTGCGGGGGCAGCATGGGCAACACTTCTATGGACCTATTGAAAGAGTTCCCACAACCCAAAAATCTCAACAGTGTGATTGGAAGAGCCCTTAGCATCTCACACGCAAAAGACAAACTTGCCTATGTGCACACAAACGGGCCCAATAAAAAGAAAGTCACCCTCCACATCAAGTGGCCCAAGAGCGTGGAGGTGGAAGGCTATGGCAGCAAGAAGATCGCCGCCTGCCAACTGTTCAAGGGCTGGGGCCAGCTGGGCCCCCGGAATGAGCTGTTTGATGCAGCCAAGTACCGTGTGCTCGCCGACCACTTCGGCTCTCTGGCGGATAGCTGGTGGCGCCCAGAGCCCACCATTCCACCCACTTTCTGGCAGCAGCTGAATCTGAGAGCACCCTGCCAGGGGGACCTGGGGGTCTCTCCCACTCCTTGGGATGAGAGGAAGAGGAAGAAGAGGAGGAAGAGACAGAAGAGGGGACCATCAATGTCACTGACTTTCTGTCCCTGACCCAGTAGGGAACCACTCTAGGGTGGTTCCCTTGAAATGACAGATGATGACAGTGCTATTAGGCCTGTGACCCAGTTTCCGTTTCCCAAGAACCTTCTGGCCAAGGTGATCCAGATAGCGACCTCGTCCTCCACAGCGAAGAACCTCATGCAGCTTCATACTGTGGGCACCAAGACCAAGCTGGCCACCCTGCTCTGGCCCTGCCCCATGACCTTTGTGGCCAAAGGACGCTGCAAGGCGGAGGCTGAGAACAAGGCGGCGACCTTGGCCTGCAAGAAGCTGAAGAGCCTGGCCCTAGTGAACCAGAACAATGAGGCCTCACCCATGCCATGTGCAACCTGGCCTCCTTGAGTGAGTTGGGCGAGACCCAGCACCAGCCATGTGCCTGAGCCCATTCTCCGCAAGATTGAGGCCTTTCTGAACCAGTGCCCTATGGGCCATGAGTGCGTCTCCTCAGAGTTGCGGCTGTAGAATGATGACATCCTGCCCGTGGACAAGGATGCGAGGCCCCTGAGTGACCCCATCACCGGCAAGCCCTACCTGCCCCTGTCCAAAGCAGAGGAGGTGCGGCTGAGCCAGAGCCTGCTGGAGTTATGGCTGCAGTGAGTGCTCTTCTGGCAGGAGGCCACGCAGCTAACTGTGGACCCACATCAGGACACCATCCTCAGCACCATCGAGCAGCACCCAGTGGTAGTCATCTTGGGGGACACAGGTTGCGGGAAGACCACACGCATCCCACAGTTGCTGCTGGAGCGCTATGTGATGGAGGGGCGCGGCACCCGCTGCAAGGTAATCATCACTCAGTCGTGCCCCAACTCCGCCATGCCACTGGCTCAGCTCATCAGCCATGAACTGGGCCCTTCCCTGCGCTGGAAGGTGGGCTAGAAAGCAAGCCGCCCGCGCCTGCCCCTGCTCTTTTGCTCCATGGGCATCCTGATAAGCAAGCTACAGAGCAACCCCAGCCTGGAGCGCATGAGCCACATCATCGTGGACGAGGTGCACGAGCGCAATTTGAACACGGACTTCCTGCTGATTCTGCTGAAGGGCCTGCAGGGTCTGAACCTGGGCCTGCGGCTGGTGCTCATGAGCGCCCCTGGCGACAGCCTGCGCTTCTCCTGCTACTTCAGGGGCTGCCCTGTCATCAAGGTGCCCAGCTTCATGTACCCCGTCAAGGAGCACTACCTGGAGGACATCCTGGCCAGGCTGGGCAAGCACCCGCCCCTGCACCGGTGGCACCATGAGTCTGAGGGTGAATGTGTGCTCGATTTGGACCTCGTGACCTATCTGGTTCTGCACATTGATGCCAGTGGCATCCAAGCCAATTTTATTCAGCCCTAAGAAGGGAAAATTCTGGCGCATGCTATAACATGGATTAACCCTGAAGACATGCTGAGTGAAAGAAGACAGTTACAAAAGGCCAAAAACTATATTATTATATTTCATGAAGTATTTAGAATATATTCCTAAAATCAGAAAACAAAATGGTAATTTGCCAGGGGCTGGTGGAAGACAGAAATGGGCAGTTGTTTAATGGAAACAGAGTTTCTGTTTGAAGTGATGTAAAAGCTTTAAAATTAGAGGAAATGGTTGCATAACACTGTGAATGTAATCAATGCCACTGAACAGTGATTAAAATGGCATGTTTTTTGTTAGCTATATCTTACCATAATAGAAAAAGAAAAAATTTTCATAACTTAATTTTTACAATATCCTGTAATACATAATTAATATCAAACTACAATGTTTGCTAATGAATGATTACTATAATTGTGTTGCATTCATTTCCCTTACATGCTTACACGCAGGCTCACCATTTCTCTCCACTGATACTAGCAGCGAATATTTGAGGAGCCAACTGCCACATCATTAGTTTTGTACTGACTTGTGTGGTGTGCTCAACAGGAAATATTTTGCTATCGGAGAACAAGAAAAATAGGTTTATTTGTGTTATGCTTAATTTGTGCAGTTATTCAGTGTCTGGTAAGTTAATGTTCAAGAAAAAAATATTAATTTTTATTAAAATATTCTATTTTTTACGTTAACGATTACTCATTTATTTCAGCCCTTTGTACTCAGCATGTTCTATCAAAATAAACTTACGTTTCTATGAAAACTGAAGCTTTTGTTTTTTGTGGCTCACATAAACTTAAACCTTGTTTATTAGGCTCGTGCTAGCATTTGAGTTTTACATGCCCTAGATCTTAAAAACCCAGGCCTCAAATTATCCTATCTAATAAAAGAGTAATATGCAAATTAGGTATTACTAAGTCACAAATATGGCCCACTCCATAGTCACAAGTTGGCCACGCACATGGCCACAAGATGGCGGTGCCCATAGCCACAGCCTATCCTATCTAATAAAAGTAATATGCAAATTGGGTGTCACTCCATCACAAAGATGGCTCCCCCATAGCCACAAGATGGCGGTGCCCATAACCAGAAGATGGTGGCACCCAGTCCGGCTCAACCCTGCCTGAAGTGGTCAGGCCTGTTAGCCAGGCAGGTGGCGGAGGAAGCGGGGGGCATGAGGGGTGGAACAGGTGATCAGAGGGGCCTGGGGGTCCCCTGCACAGGACAGATGCCTTTGCCAGAGGACTCAGGCATGGGCAAGGGCGGAGCTTGTGATCAGAGGGGGGAGGGGCAGAGCCAGTGATCAGAGGGGTATGAGGGTGCCCTACCCAGGCATAAGGCCTGAGCCAGAGACCTCAAGCCTGGGCAAGGGCAAGGCCAGAGATCGCAGGGGCCTGGACTCTGTGAAGCCGATGATCGGATGGGCTAGGGGGTCTTCTGCCCATGCCTGCAGCCTCAGAGACTGCAGGCCTGGGCAGGGGCAGAGCCAGTGATAGCAGGTATCTGGGGGTCCCCTGCCCAAGCCTGCATCCTTGGCCAGAGGTTATAGGTCTGTGCAGAGATGGAGCTGGGATTGGAGGGGCAGGGGTGGAGCCCGTGATCAGAATGAAGTACAGAGGAAACACCTTTTCTAACCACTCATTGGCTAAGCTCCCTGTATGCCACTGGTAATATTCTTAGTGACTTGGGTAATAAGAACCCTAAAGGCAATCTAGGGTTTTCCCACCACACTCCTGGAGAAAAAAAATGGAGGTCCACTGCTAGAGAGCTAAGAAGTGTCATATCCTGCCCTAGCCGGTTTGGCTCACTGCATAATGCCTCAGCCTGCTGACTGTAGGGTCTGGGTTCAATTCTGACCAAGGGCATGTACCTAGGTTGCAGGCTCCTCCCTGGCCAGGGCCCAAGTCAGGGCATATGCAGGAGGCAACCAATCAGAGTGTTCCTCTCTCTTTGAGGTTTCTCTCTGTTTTTCCCTTCTCTTCCACATTCTCTAACAATCAATGGAAACATATCCTCACGTGAGAATAAAAAAAAAAAGAAATGTCATATCCTATGAAAGACACATCTTGAAAATACCTAAAGAAAGTTATCATTTCTTCATGGTGAAGGGACTGGAGTCCATGTTGATGAAAACACTTTGGTGGCTGCAGTGACTGGCAGCGGCTGCAGCAGTGGGGTGATGGGGCTGATGGCTTCCCCTGATCAGCCTGATTGTCTCCTACAAAGGGAGGTCAGAATGTGGTTTAGGCCCAATCCCCAAGGGGAGCAGGGAATGAGCCTAAGCCGTCAGTAGGACACCGCCTGAGGGCTCCCAATATGTGAGAGGAGGCAGGCTGGGCTGAGGAACACCACCCCCACCTCCCAGAGCACGAATATCATGCGCCGGGCCCCTAGTAAATAAAATAAAATAGAAACACTTTCATACAAAGCTACCATTCCCAGGATTTGTGAATATGTAATAGGGAATAAAAACTCTACGCTACTCTAACCATTAAATGGAATTAGAATAAAATGTAGTAACAAACTGATAAAAGGAACTCACACACTGACAGTTTCTTTAAAGGCCATGACCATAACTTTATTTGATGCAGATTACCCAACCTCAGGAATTGGCTGGAGGTGACCAACTCCGGTATGGTGACATTAAAGGTCCATATGGGGACGAGCATGTCCAGAGACCCTCCTCATGACCTCTTTGTTTGCTTACCCTTTCCCTCCTTATAAAAACATCTGCCTTGCCCTAACCAGTTTGGTTCAGTGGATAGAGCGTCGGCCTGAGGACTGACAGGTCCCAGGTTCGATTCCGGTCAAGGGCATGTACCTTGGTTGCGGGCACATCCCCAGAAGGGAGTGTACAGGAGGCGGCTGATTGATGTTTCTCTCTCATCAATGTTTTTAACTCTCTATCCCTCTGCCTTCCTATTTAAAAAAAAAAAATCAATAAAATATATTTTAAAAAAAACAAAACAAAGCCTGCCTGCACTGAGAATGCTAAGACGAGTTTTGGATAAAAGTCTCCCATCTTCTCAGTGACCAGTAGTTAAATACACCTTTCTTTTTTCTTCCTAGCACCTGTCTCATGTGTTTGGTTTTCACTGAGGCAGGCAGCCAAACCTTGCTTCTAGTTACAAATATATTCATTGTGTATTATGTAAATACTAGGGGCCTGGTGCACAAAAATTTGTGCACTTGGGAGGTCCCTCAGCCCGGCCTGTGCCCTCTTGCAGTCTGGGATCCCTCAGGGGATGTCTACCTGCTGGTGTGCCTGGCCAGCTTGGGTGAAGGGCTGATGGCTGTTTGCAGGCTGGGCAAGCCCCCCAGTGGGGATCCTCACCCCAGTGGAGTGTGGCAAGCCTGGGTGATGGGCTGAGGGCTATTTTCAGACTGCCCACAGTTCCTTCAGGTTTTGGATCCCTACTGGGTTGCCTGGGCAGCCTAGGTGAGGAGCTGAGGGCCGTTTTCAGGCTTCCCAAGGTCCCTTCCGTTTTTGGGTTCCTACTGGGGTGCCTGGGCAGTTTGGGTGCGGGCCTGAGGGCTGTTTTGAGGCTTTCAGGTTTCCCACAGCTCCCATTAACCCAATGCCCCAGCAAGGCTGGCTGGAAGCAGGTTTCTGGGACTTATTTATCTTCTATAATTGAAACCCTTTTGCTTTAAGCCGAGGCCTAGGCAGGTAACAAAGCCTCTTGTTTGCTTCAGCTCTGTGGCTTCTGTAATTGAAACAATGTTGCTTTAGTAGAGGCCCAGACGCCTAGGCAGACAATCTCCTCCATCGCTGGTGCAATGGAAGCCTCCTGTTTGCTTCAGCTCTGTGGCTTCTATAATTGCAACTATGTTGCCTTAAGCAGAGAGAGGCCCAGACGGCCTAGGCAGATAGTTTACTGCTGGTACAACGGAAGCCTCCTGTTTGATCTAGTTCTGTGGCTGCCGGCCTCCAACTTGGCTGGGTTAATTTGCATACAGCCACTCTGATTGGCTGATGGGTGTGGCTTGTCTGGTGGGTGTAGCTTAGGTGTCCCGGAGAAATGGTCAATTTCAATATTATTCTTTTATTAGAGTAGATTTGTTACAATGAATAAATATTTTCAAACATTTAAAAAGCATCAAAATAATACTTTTAGAATAGTTTATTCTTCTTTGAAAATAAGAGAAATAAGCATTCCTTCTGTTTCAATATTTTATTTAAATGTTTTATATTTATCCAACGCTTAACTATTTTCTAATCCTATTATCTAAGGACTCAACAAATACAGGCTAAGGAAAAACAGAATTCCTATTTATCCATCTTCATCTCAGCAGGAATAATAAGCAGGAATGCTTTGTTCAGCATGAAGAAGGATAAAGTAAAAGCATCATGGTAGGAGACAGTGAAAAAAGTGCATAAAATAAGAAAAAATATACTGAGATTGCTCCTAAAACTTCTGATTTCAAAACTGTGAGACTTGACCTGAATGGAGGGATTTGTAGGCAATGGTACAAAGGCAAATTGTGTCATCACCAAACATTTAAAATAGTTTTCCTAAAACAGTTTGTCTCCTTAGTATAATCTGCCAATTAGATAAAGGTTCTGCTTAATGGAAAAAAACCTAGAACATGGATTTTTCTCGAAAGGTTAGGGCAGTCATTTCCTTATAACAGAGCTTAAGCTGTGGCTGGAAGGTGACTAGCACCTCCTTGCTATCTTTGTTAATTGGTTTCAGGCCTGTACACCAAGTCAAGTTAGTGAAAACAGCAGGCTCCCAATTAGCTTAATTTCCTTTAAAGCAGTGGTTCTCTACCTTCCTAATGCCGCGACCCTTTAATACAGTTTCTCATGTTGTGGTGACTCACACCCATGAAATTATTTTTGTTGCTACTTCATAACTGTAATTTTGCTACTGTTATGAATCGTAATGTAAATATCTGATATGCAGAATGTATTTAGGCGACCCCTGTGAAAGGGTCATTCGACCCCCAAAGGGGTCGCGACCCACAGGTTGAGAACCACTGCTGTAAAGTCCCTCTACATTCTGGTCCTTAATTCTTCCAATCGTGTATTGTAAAGTTCCTGACTCCTCTTTAGTAGAATTTATTAGTTGCAATAAACTGTGGGGATACAAGAACATGTTGGCATATAATTAACTTCCAACATTAAATTATAGTTTACACATAGTCAGAGAAATGGTAATGGTTAAAAGGAATTCAGATTTCTTAAAGTATATTAAACATCAAAATTACAAGGCCTGTTACTTTTATAGTTTCATTGGTCTGAGAATCAAAATTGCAGAAGCATGAACACTTTTTCAAGGCAATACAACAACCACCTACTTATCCTTCAAATCCTTTGTGCTTCCTCTGAGATCTCTCAGAAAAAATTCACCAAGGTTGACGTAAAGAAAGGATGTTCTTTTAAAAATACACAATCCTCTACCTTCTGAAATGAACCTGATATAGGATTCAGCAATAGGCAATTCTGAGCAAAGTGAACAACTCATTAAAAAGCAAGACTACTATAATTGGGGAAAAATGTTGAGCTGGATGTCAAGTGCTTCTTGGTACAGAGTTCTAGTAATATACATCATTTATCTTTGGCTAGAGAGGCATAACTTACGGTACCAATATTTTAACAGAGGGAAAGAAAATTCAATATTGCCTTATGTAGGACCAATCCTACAAAAAGAGAAAGAAACGTTCAGCTTCCAGAGGTGCCTGCCAGCTCAGCATTCTATACACTTTTTTGTCCTTTGCATCCCTACTATTTATTCCCACTGGCAAAGTTGATGTGGTCATAACTATCTTTGAACAAAACAAAGATAATGAGAGACAAGCACTCTAGTGGAAATAGAGAAAAGACAAAACCATTGGACACATATAAAATCTAGAGCTCTATTAACCTCTTTAGTCCAGATGGCATAAGGAAGGCAGCCATCAGTTCTACCCTGGTGTTCCCAAATTGTACAGGCTTAATTTTTTTAACCATATAAAACATGTTTTTATCTTTGTGATACCACTCTCTTTATTATATTTTGTTGGTAAAACCTAAGTAGAAAAAGCCACAGAAGAGATGTTAGGCCATTAAAGTCAGGTGGCTAACGGGGAACAGTTAAAAGAATAAATGCACAATTAAGTGAGAATAGCTGGAAGAGATTTCCAGTGCATGCAGCATAACTTATTAGTTCTCTTCTGCACAAATAATTGTGCTTACTTTCAGCCCAAGTTTTAATATAGGTTTGATTAGTTTTTTCTGTTATTGTCCAGTTAAATAGATTTCAGTCTAGTTAATTATCCTGCTTA
This sequence comes from Murina feae, assembly GCA_004026665.1. Taxonomy (NCBI): domain Eukaryota; kingdom Metazoa; phylum Chordata; class Mammalia; order Chiroptera; family Vespertilionidae; genus Murina; species Murina feae. The sequence goes on from PVJC01001205.1 coordinate 63,913, forward strand.
TGTGAATTTAGTGAATGGATCATCATTTTTTAAGCTTAAGCCAAGGAAAAAGATGTTTTAGGCTCAGGAATCAAAGATAATGTCATCTATATTAGACTCCATAGCCTAAGGAAGTACTTATTTTTTACAAAGCTCACTTATTATGAAACCAATACTTCAAATAACTTCAAGAGAAACAAATCAAGAGTTTTTGGGGAAAATATGTTAATGTGGCTTCTACATGCAATCCCTTTTGCTTAAAAAAGAAACTATTTTATATCAAATTTACAAAGACAAACAATATTACTTCCTTTAGAGAGATCTACAACTGCAGTAGTAAGATACAAGTTATGCTTTCACTAGTAGAATATAATTAAATGTAAAATATTCTTAAAACTCTGGAATGACAATTTTTTCTCCTACTCTTGCAATAAAAATGGTCATATTCACATATTAACTAACTGTACGTTCCTCCTTGCTTAACAGAACCCTGACTGCATTCAGTGATGAGCAGCTGTACTTCAGGGAAGAGAACTGGCTACCTCACTCCCAGCTCTAGGAGGTCAAGCTCAATTAGCCTAAATCTAAACCAAGACTGGCACTCTTACACCTTTTGATTTAGAGCTGAACAGGCAAGTAATGCAAGTTCCCACATCATAGAAAGCACTGCTCTTCTTCCTCCATGCAAGGATATGATGGTTGGGTCTTTGGCAGGAAAGGACAAACTTGAGAACACAGCAAGGAGCCCTGTGAAGGCTCCTGGAAGAAATGGAGAATCCAGATTCACAGTGAGGCACTGAGCTGCAAATGAACATCCTCACTCTCCACTACCACCTTTGCCTCCTCCTTCCTTTCCTGCAGGCTTCTTCTTAATGAGTAATGAATGTTTCCTTATTATACAATCTAGAATTTCTATTATCAGCAAACAATTTTAACCAGGCATGATTCCAGCTCCTTGGCAGGTATTACTTGATACAGCAACCATCTGAGGAAGGTTCCATGATTATCTCCATTTGATAAATAAGTAAACGGAGGTAAGGACTAATTTACCAATGTGACACAATCCCATGTCAAATCTCATATGTTGTAAAAAGCTAACAATCAGCAGGTCTGACTCCAGGCCCATGCTAAACAATCTAAGTCTTAAAAACATTTTCTTCAAAGTGATAATGAATTAATACCAATTAGTTTAAAATCTGTATTATTTTGTGAAAATTATGTTTTTTCTAAATAGAACTTCCATGATTTTCTAATTATTCAAAATTATTTCAATCACACAATGTTTTTGTATGCTAATATTTACTTAGGATAAAAGTCAGTGCATGTGCTTTACCATCAGTGATATTAAAGTCAAACTGTTCTTTTTATTAGTTTCATATTAGAACATCCTACATTCAAAAAATATTTTAGGTTTATTCTATTAAACATAGACTTAAATTAATTAAAACACTTAAGTATTTCTTTCCACTGGTATCATTAATCTGAATTGAAAAATAGCTATTCCAGTATCTAAGCAACAAAATTAATAATTTTAGAAATTATTGAAATGGGTAACAAAACATTCCCTCACTGAGTACTCACCTAGTTTTTCATCCATATGAATCTTTTAAGAAAATAACTAAATGAAGAAATTACCAAATAAGTGAATTTTTAACATCAAAACTATTAAAACTGTAAAGAAAACACAGGCATTCCCACCGAAAAGAAATCACTGTGACTAACAATAAATAATGAAGACTTAAAAAAAAGAAAACTGAATTTTTAAAAAATATATATTTTATTGATTTTAGAGGAAAAGGTACAGGGAGAGAGAGACAGAAACATCAATGATGTGAGAGAATCAGTGAAAGGCTGCTTCCTGCACACTCCCCACTGGGGATTGAGCTCACAACCCAGGCATATGCCCTGACCAGGAATCGAATCGTGACCTCCTGGTTCATAGGTCGACACTCAACCACTGAGCGACATCAGCAGGGCAGAATTTTATTTTTATATAACAAAACTAACCAGATAAAATTTCAGTCTTTATATGAAGAATAGGCCTCTCTAATAATGATATAAAACTTTGCAAACAATTCTTCCCAAGATAAGAAGCTGTTATTTATACTGAGTGGTGCTTAATGCTGATTTCATGAAATACACATGCTGATCATGCAAAGTGAACTAAGCACTTCTAAAAAGTATGAACCTAAAATAGTTCCTTGACATATGAAAGGATAAATCCACAAGCAGGGCAATCTAAATTCTGAAACAACACAGTAGCATATATTTCTTTCATAAAGTTAAGTCAGGTATAATGAACTTTTAATTTGCCTCTTCAGATCCTTTGACTTACTGCCTATGTAAGAAGAGAATAATCCATGAGTGGTATTAAAAGCCTACTCATAAATTGCATTATTCACTGCCAAGTATCTGCGCCTCAGCCACATAACAAAACCCAAAGCTGTAATGTTTCAGAATCACAAATATTAATAACTCCTTACGAGAAACCTGTGCTCAGGAACCACCACAGAGATATTTTACATAAATTTTATACAAACTCTGACATACAGCCTGTTACTTAACTAAAGACTGTTAGAATAATTTACCTTTAATCGTTATTGAAATGGAGGAAAACATATCTGGGTGTATGGGTTAGGATATTATACCAAAAATGCATGTTAAAGGATTCCTTATGTTACCTGTTCTTGCTTCTCCAGCCATTTGTCCACCATGGGGTGACTAGCACTCAGAGATGAGCGAGCATTGTCTCTCTGAAATTGGTTAGACCAGTGACTAGTATCTCGTGGGAGGCTTCTATAATTTTCATCTTTCTATTAAAAAAGAAACAAAAAGTTGTTGTAAAAAACAGATTCTGCAAATTAATGATGCACCTGGTTTGCACTTGCTCCCAAATCAACCTCCCCAAGCCAACTATATGCACACACACACACACAAAAAAAAAAAAAAACACAAAAAACTTTCCAGACAAAACATTTACTGGTTTTTTTTCTCTTCTTCTTTCCAATCTCCTAATAATACTTTGAGGTATTTTCTATAGTTTACCAAAAATGTTTAAAATAAGAAAGACTACTGAATTTGGCTCCCTATTTAGATCTTTGTAGTTTTATGACTTTGAGAAAGAGATGTAAGACCCTTTGTTCTGATCTTATAATGTTCACAAGCTATTTGTAAGCATTATTTCAAATATTAAAAAAAAAAGAAAATTAGTCTATCCCAATACATGGTACATAATCCTAAATAACAAAAGCCTAATATGCAAATTGTCCCCTCAGGCAATCATTCTAATAGGAGTTCAACCACTCGCTATGACGTGAGCTGACCACCAGGGGATGGAGCAAAACATGGCAGACATTAGTGATGAGGCACTGCCAGCCCTGATGGGCCCCGACGGGAGTGGGACTGCGGTGGGATGGTGGAGCAGGTGAGCAGGCAGCACCAGGCCAAGGTGAGTGTGAGCAGGGGCCCGATCACTCCTGCTGATCGCCCCACAGACAGCAACCAGTTGTGGGGGGGGGGGGCCACTACCTGGCTCCCAAGCACTGAGGGAACCTGGTTGGGAGTGGGAGCGGCCAATCCCAATCGATCGCTCCACAGGCGAGAATGTGGAACAGGTGAGGGGGCAGCACCAGGCCACAGTGGGGTACCAGGCAGGGCTGCAGGATTGTGAGATGGGGGTGCAAGCTGGGGCCTGATCTCCGCAGGCCACCTCAAGGGACCCCACCCATGCAAGAACTTGTGCATAGGGTTTCTAGTAGACACTTGATTGTCCACAGTGATATGACAGTGATATCTTGAAACTTTTAGAGACCAAAGTTGTTTCCACTGCTAGAATGGTAACTTGAATCTTTAATATTCTTCTGTGACAATGAACAGCTGTCAGTTTCAATTTGACTTATGATATTCATCCTCTGTATCCATAAACTCAGACCAAATGTGATACAACCAGGAAAACTGATTGTGTAAAGGAATAGTATTGTGAAAAAAACCAATCATCTTTTCTATCAAAGAACAGCTTAGACAGTCACCATTTTGGACATAACTTGGCAGCCGCCATGTTGGCTGCTGGCAGCTCTTCTGGAGGCCACCATCTTGAAATGGCAAAGACCAACCCCTCCCTTTGAATTAGCCAATCAAGCAAGATTGTGCACCTGAGCTCCAATCTAGAGCGAGGGACAGGTCACGTGCGTCAGGATTAAAAAGCCAAGCAGACTGCCTGGTCGGTGTTCGTGTGCTTCCAGACCATGTGCTGTGCATCCTTCTGTAGGAGTAAAGATATTTGCCTTGCTGCCTGGCTCCTGAATATGTTTTGTGTTCTACCAGTACCCCTGAATTGAAGGGCTTGCCTTATTTCAAATAGTATTAAACATTTGATTTCCTTAAAAACACACACACACACACACACACACACACACACACAAACTAGTCAGTTAATAAATATAGTGGGACCTCAGTTCTCAAACTTAATTTGTTATGAAGTGCTGTTCGAGTAGCAATTTGTTAAAAAAAAACACACACACACAAATCATTGTTTCCCCATTAGAAATAATGTAAATTAAATTAATCTGTTCCAGACCCCTAAATGAATCCCTGTTTTAACTTTTCTTATATACAGTACATGTCTAATGTATAAACAAACACTTCTTTTCTGCAATATATCAAACCACTCCCTACTAGCCTTAAACAATTCTTCTAGGAGCACAACATCTTCCCTTTTTCTTATATCACTGCCTCTAAAATGCTGTCATTGGCTAACTGCTTTTCCTTTATCCAAATCAACAGTTTTTCTACCTTATCTATAGCCAGTGACCACTGTTTTGTGGCACTTTCCCAAACTTCGCTACATCAGCACACTTGATGGCCTCTTTATTTTTTAAAATTGTGCTTATCATCTATTTACCAGCAAAAAACAAACAAAACAAAAACAGGACAATATTCACAGCACAATTTCCTGAGATGTTAACAACTGAAGGTTAAGTGACTGGCATTTTCTCCTTTGTTTGTTGCCTGAAAAGAAGCTTTTTGTCATGTTCATGTCTCAACATGAAAGGGTTAAAATGTCAAGAGTAACCACAAGCTATTGAATGACTGCTTTAAATCACAACTTAAACAATTCTCTTTGGCTATCAGGCTTTAAAACTTAATTTCAGTGCTCTAAAAAGAAATAAGAAGGCTAATACAAGGTAGGAAACACAAACATTTTAATATATAAGTATTTCCTACACAAACAAATTAGAAATGTTAACCTGACTTCCCACTTACATCAATACCCCACTTCAAGAGAAGTACTGAGACATTCTCCTTAATAACTTTGTGAAGGGTAGGCTATCTGTACATCTTACAGACATGACTGATTCTTTTGTTACTTAAACCATGAACCGTGAGTATAAACATAGAAAAGTAAGTGTGATATGAAAGGTTTACATCGTATAGACCTTAGCAAAGTTTAGGATATTGTTTGTGTTCATTCATGAATCCCATTCTATATAATAAAGAGATAATATGCAAATTAACTATCACTCCAACACACAAGATGGCCACCACAAGATGGCTGGCAGGGGAAGGCAGCTGTGGGCAATCAGGCCTGCAGGAAGGGCAGTTGGAGAAAACCAGGCCTGTAGGGGAGAACAATTGGTGGTGACCAGGCCAGCAGCAGAGAGCAGTTAGGGGCAACCAGGATAATAGGAAGGTCAATTGGGAGGGTTGAGGCCAGCAGCAGAGAGCAGTTAGGGGCAACCAGGCTGGCAGGAGAAGGCAGTTAGGAGCAATCAGGCAGGCAGGGGAGCAGTTAGGCATCAATTAGGCTGGCAGGTGAGCAGTTGAGAGCTAGCACTCCTGGATTGTGAGAGGAATGTCCGACTGCTCGCTTAGGGGAGGGCAGTCAGACATTCTTAAAGGGGTCCCAGATTGGAGAGCATGCAGGCTGAGCTGAGGTACACCCCCACCCCCCAAGCAAGAATTTCGTGCACCAGGCCTCTAGTCAAATAATAAAATTTAAAAATAAATTTATAGCCTTGGATCTATGCTAATACTATAAAATGGAAAAAAATCTTTTAATCTATACATATTAACCAATGTAAACTTTAGCACAAAGTTGTTGTTTTTAATTAACCTACAGAAATAAACTTTTTTTGTTGTTGTCAATCCTCACTCAAAGATATTTTTCCACTGATTTTTAAAGAGAGTGGAAGGGAGGGGCAGAGACATAGAGAGAAAAACATAGATATGAGAGAGACACATTGATTGGTTGCCTCCCACAGATACTCTGACCAGGGCCAGGGATCAAGCCTGTATGTAACCTAAGTGCCTGCCCTTGATAAGAATTGAATTCAGGATGCTTCAGTCCATAGGCCAATGCTCTATCCACTGAACAAAACTGGTTAGGGCCAGAAAATGAACTTTTAAAACTCAATAGCAGCAATAAACATTAGTAGCAAGTACGTTTTACTAGAACATATTGGTACATTTCTGAGCATAAACTTGAGTGCAGAAGAATGCTGGTAGGAGTTGGATGCTGCTACTGGCCCAGAGACTGGGGACTGACCTTGACTATCTAATCTAATAAAAGAGTAGTATGCAAATTGACCCTCACTCTGTTACACCTAAGCCACACCCACCAGCCAAGCCAGGCCCACCAGCCGATCAGAGTGGCTGTATGCAAATTAACCCAGCCAAGATGGCAGCCTGCAGCCATGGAACTAGAGCAAACAGGGGGCTTCTGTTGACTAGCGATGGAGGAAACTATTTGCCTAGGTTGGCTGGGTCTCTGCTCTGGGCAACAATGTTTTATTTATAGAAGCCACAGAGCTGAAGCAAACAGGAGGCTTCCTTGCCTGCCTAGGCCTCTGCTCAAGGCAACAAAGTTTCAATTATATAAGATAAACGCCAGAAACCTGATTCCAGAAGCCTCGCTGGGACGCTGGGTCAATGGGAGCTGTGGGCAACCTGAAAACAGCCCTAAGCCCCTCATCCAGGCTGGCCAGGCACGCCAGCAGGTGGACATCCCCCAAGGGGTCCCAGACTACGAGACAGCACAGGCCAGGCTGAAGGGATTCCCCCCCCTCCTGCTGAGTGCACAAATTTTTGTGTACTGGGCCCCTAGTAGGAACATAGAAATGGTAAAATAAACAGAGGACAGAGACAAAAGCAAAAAAAAAAATGAAGCAAATAAAAACACTAATGTTCCTGTATTCCTAAATAGTAAGAGCCCCTCCTTAAAACTTGAACATGTTAACTTCAAAACAAAGCAAAACTATCAGTTTCATGTGATAGTCCATAGTGATGAGAAATTCAAATGAGTCATAAAGAAATTCAAATTAGTCACATAAAGTTACTAATGAAACACCTTAAATGTCCAGGAAGGCAATAGGGGTTGGAATACAAGAAGAATTGTAGAGAAAATACAAGTAGAATTTTTATGTCAAGAATTTTGAGGCTAACTTAACTACCATGGGTTAGGAACCTGGCCATTCTATTCATTTGCCTCCACTAAGACGGAAAAAGTTTTAAAGAAAAAGTATTAAAAACACTGTCAATTGAAACCATATCTCATAGAAGCCAAAAATGTCAATGGAAGAGGGTTGAAAAGCTTGTCTTTTCAGGAAAATGCCAAGTAGTGAAAATAGAATAATAAAATTATAAAAATCACAATTTTTAACTCCTAATGAAATAACTCATTCAAAGATAATCAATGGATGCTAAAACTATTAGGTAAAAAGTGAATACTGACCCGGATGTCTGCACAGTGACAAAATACCATATGTAAAAAGAATATCTATTTAAAATAAAGAGACCAGATGCCACAAATTGCTTCCTATTCTTGCTGTCAAGAACACAGTATGCTACTAGTAATTCCATTATATTCCTTTTGATTCTGTCATTCTTGCTCTTCCCTTAAATGACTCTTATTGACTCTTTCTATAAATTGCTTACTACTGCTTCCCCCAACAATCTCAAAAGTATACAATATCAATATCTCCTCCCTAACAACTTCCAGGCAAAGGTCACCAACTATAAAGTTTTTCCAGAATTCATGATCTAAATTTCCAAAAGGATGTCCCAAAGGTACCTTGAAATCAACAGATTTAAAATGAAACTCACCTATTAATGAAAAATATTCATAATACTCTTCAATAATTTCCTTCCTCTCTAATCCCCACAGTTGCTAGGTCTTCGTAATCTGCTGTTCTTACATTTTGACCATCACCCATTCAGAATAAACTTGTCTCTTATCTGAAATTACTATAGCCTTTGACAGGGACACTAGCTAAGCCTTATGCTCTCTTACAATGTACTATGCCACTGTTCCACAGAGGGCATTTCTACAAGCTATATTAGGTCACATCACACCTAGGATAAGCACTGTAGGTTACCAGAGGAATCTCCAGGCAAGTGTGCTTGGTGTGCCTTACCTTCAATCATCTTTCTGAGCCTAGACTCTCAAGAACATTTATTCTGTAAAAACACACACACAAAAAACAAACAAACAAACAAACAAACAAACAGTTTTCATCCCCTAGTTCAAAGTATACCTTTTCTAAGAAGCACTCTATGATTATAAATAGAACTGATAATGTCATCCTTTTTATTAGCACTATATTCTAATTTTACTTCTAATTATAGTTCTAAGTTATAATTTATTAAATTACTATTTCCACTATCACAGTGAAACCTATGAAAAATATCAGCATGCATCTTTCCACTCAAGCTCTCAGCTCAGTGGCCTACACTAACTCAAATGGCTTTCCTTAAATACAATATTTTGTATTTTCAGACGATTTTATATACTAACACTTTAAAAGAATACTTCTATAAGTTCTTTTAAAAATTGATAATGAATTGCCTTAAAAGACACAGATGAACTTCAGTGAAAATGTAACAAGAGACTTTTCAGATTTACACTAAAAGATGTAAATTATTGTTATGTGCCTATTTCAACTGAGTGGCCTACCTCCAGTATATACAATGTCTGTGGAAAATGCAATTATTTCCAATTGCATCTAAAAAGCAGTGTGTATTATCTCCAGTTACATTAACTATAGCATGTAATTCATGCAGTATACCACTACAGGGCAATCAGATAAATGTTGAAGTCCACCTGAAATAGTCACAGTTTTATATTTTTAGAATCAACTCTGAGAAGTTAATTGGTAAAAAAATAAAACTGACATTAAGCCATTGTAACAAAAATCTTTTCCTAATTTTCTTTGTGATGGTAAAATCAATGATCAATTCATATATTAATTTATTTGTGATGTGTGGAAAAATACTGCAGTAGTCTTCAGCCATTTTCAGGCCAATGAAGAATTTATAAAATATATTATTAATCACTATGCAACACATATATTACTTGTTGATAACATCATGTAGGTATTACTACCAGCCATGATCTTGCGGACAATTATGTCTGTTTGGATCAAGTACACTCAGAGAATATCTAAACTAATAAAAGCAAAATAGTAAAATTAACCGTTTCTTCGGGACGCCCAACAGCCAATCAGAGTGACTGTATGCAAATTAACCCAGCCAACATGGCGGCTGCCACGCACGGAGTAAAGGGCAGCGTCCGTTGCAGCAGGAGTGAAAGTGAACTGCCTGCGCGCTGGCTCGCTTAGCCTTGCTGGAAAGCAAAACACACATGTGCAACATAATAACAATCACAGAATCCTCAGAGCTGAAGCCAGGTCTGAGTCTAATAGTAAATCATTGTTTTATTATAGAAGCCGCGAGGTGAGGCAGAGAGGAGGCTTCGTTAGTAAAAGGCCTTGCCTTAAAGGAACAGCATCAATTATAGAAGATAAACAAACCCCAGGCTTTAAAGGAACAGCACCAATTATAGAAGATAAACCCCAGCAACCTGTGTCCAGCCAGCCTTGCTGGGACATTGGGTCAATGGGAGCTGTGGGCAGCCTTAAAGCCTGAAAGCGCCAATCAGCCCATCACCACGCTGGCCACAACCCAGTGGGGTGAGGGATGTTCCTGGGGGGCTTGGCCAGCCTGGAGACAGCCATCAGCCCGTTACCCAGGCTGGTCAGGCATGCCAGCAGGTGGACATCCCTAGAGCGATCGCAGACTGAGAGAGGGCACAGGTAAGGCTGAGGGACCTCCCAAGTGCACAGAATGGCTGGAGGGCGGACCAGAGCAGGACCCAGGACTGGTGAGTGGGAAACAGGCGGCAGGGTTGGAGGACACCGGGAAGTGGGTAAGAGACGGCAGGGGGTTGGCGTCCTGCTTGGTGGGCTTCCCAGGCCCTTTGCGGGGCATCGGGGAGAAGGTAAGAGGAGGCAGGGGGTTGGTGGCCTGCTTGGTGGGCTTCCCAGGCCCTTTGCGGGGCACCGGGGAGCGGGTAAGAGGTGGCAGGGGGTTGGCGGCCTGCTTGGCAGCTGTCCAGGCCCTTGGAGGGGCATCGGGGAGCGGGAAAGAGGCAGCAGGGGGTCAGTGGCCTGCTTGGGGGCTGCCCAGGCCCTTTGCGGGGAACGGGGAGCAGGAAAGCAAGGCTGCAGGGGCCAAGGGCCTGCTTGGCAGCTCCCCAGACCCCTTGGTGGCACGGGGAAGTGGGAAAGGAAGGCAGCAGGGGACGGGTGAGTGGGAAAGAGTCGGCGGCCTGCTTGGCAGCTTCCCAGGTCCCTTCCAGGGATCAGGGAGCAGGAAAAGGCTGGTCTGACCACGAGGCGGGGTTTTCCCTGCTTTCTGGTGGCTGGAGGAAGATGGGCAGTAGGCAAGCTTGGGAGGCAGGCAGTACCCAGCCCTGGCCACAGCTCAAAAAAGAGAACAACATGCAGGGGAGGGCAAGAGTCTGAGAGACCAACATAGAGGGGGTGCCTGCTCTAAGCCTTGACGGTGTGCCTGGGTACAGGTCCCCAGCAGGTAGACACACACAAGAGGACTGCTCCAAGCCTCAGATGCAGCTGGGGGCAGATCCCCAGTGGCCACACACACACACACACACACACACACAAAAGGCGCCTGGCAGACTGGGGCCATCATAGGACATCCACTGAGTGGTCCCAGACTGTGAGAGGGCACAGGCCGGGCTGAGGGACTCCCTCCACCCCGAGTGCACAAATTTTTGTGCACCGGGCCTCTAGTAGTCCTATAAACCTATGATACCATATGATGAGTGCATCGCTTACATCATAACTTTCCACACATTTTCTAATTCACAATATATGCTTGGAAATTAACTGTTTCCCACTGAAATGTACATAGCATATTCTATTTTCAATCAGGATAGTTATTTTCGTTTGAAAAATTTTTTAAAAATCTTTATTGTTCATATTATTAGTTGTTCCTCTTTTTTTTGCCCCCATAGGTCCCTTCCTCCCAGTTACCACCCCACCCTCTGCCCTTATCCCCCCCCCCCCACACTGTCCTCATCCACAGGTGTAGAATTTTTGTCCAGTCTCTTCCCACACGCCCAACACCCTTTACCCCTGTGAATTGCCAGTCCACTCCCTTTCTATGCCTGATTCTATTCTATTCACCAGTTTATTCTGTTCATCAGATTTTTTTTTATTCACTTGATTTTTAGGTTCGCTTGTTGATATAGATAAGTATTTGTTGTTCATAATTTTTATCTTTACTTTTTCTCCTTCTTCCTCTTCTCAAAGGATACCTTTCAGCATTTCATATAACCCTGGTTGGGTGGTGATGGACTCTTTTAGCTTTTTCTTGTCTGTGAAGCTCTTTGACCTTCAATTCTAAATGATAGCTTTGCTGGGTAAAGTAATCTTAGTTGTAGGTTCTTGCTATTCATAACTTTTAGTATTTCTTGCCACTCCCTTCTGGCCTGCAAAGTTTCTGTTGAGAAATCAGCTGATAGTTGTATGGGTGCCCCCTTGTAGGTAACTGACTGCTTTTCTCTTCCTGCTTTTAAGATTCTCTCCTTGTCTTTTGCCCTTGGCATTTTAATTATGATGTGTCTTGGTGTGGTCCTCTTTGAATTCCTTTTGTTTGGGGTTCTCTGCGCTTCCTGCACTTGCAAGTCCATTTCTTTCACGAGGTAGGGGAAGTTTTCTGTCATTATTTCTTCTAATAGTTTTCAATATCTTCCTCTCTCTTCTTCTGGTACCCCTATAATTCTGATGTTGGTATGCTTGAAGTTGTCCCAGAGACTCCTTACACTATCTTCATATTTTTGGATTCTTTTTTCCTTTTGCTTTTCTGGCTGGGTGATTTTTGCTTTTTTATATTTCATATCTTTGACTTGATCCTTACGATCCTCTAGTCTGCTGTTGGATCTCTGTTTATTATTCTTTATTTCAGTCAGTGTATGCTTAATTTCTAGCTGGTCCTTTTTCATATCCTTGAGGGTCTCACTAACTTTATTGGCAGTCTCTAGAATACTCTTGAAAAGCCTTATAACCGTGGTTTTGAACTCTATATCCAGTAGTTTGCTTTCCTCCATTTCCGTCATTTGTGACCTGTTTCTTTGTCTCCGCATTTTTGCTGCCTCCCTACATTGATAGAGTGGCTTTCTGTGCTAGGTGTCCTATAGGGCCCAGTGGCTCAGTCTCCTCAATTACCTGAGGTGGATACTCTTGGCGCACTGCTTTGTCAGCTTTGTGCACAGTCATATTGTAGCTAAGCCTTGATTGTTGTTGGTTTCACCGAGAGGAATTGACCTCCAGGCCACTTGGCTGTGAGAATCAGCTGTGTCTATGGTGGGAGAACTTTTATGCTGGAGACACCCTATGGAGCAAGACTCGCTTCAGTGGGTCTTTGGTGCCCACTGAGTCTGCCCCCTGAGTGTGTCCCTTATGGGTCTGAGGAGTTATAGAATGAGTGGTCTCGCTCTGACCACTGGGTACACAGTCTCTTGGAACTCTAAGGAGGTTCTATTTTAGCTTCTGCCTGAGGTTTCCCAGCCTTTTATATGCAAAAGCCTCTGCAAGCAGCTTGGGTGGGGCGGGGTCTCAGGGAATCTACAGGGCAGAGCAACCAGCTTTGGCTGATTTTCAGCCCAACCCTAAGAGGCACCAGGTCTCAAGCTTCTCTGGAGTTACTCCCGGTGCCAGACGGTGCCAAAGAGTGCCAGATAGTCCACCTCCTCCCTGTATGATTCTGAGACCCCAGAAACTTGCCTGAAACTGGAGTTCAGAGCTGTCGGGAGCTTGTGACTCCCTCCGGTACGAAAAGCTGCCAATCTTTTCCGCTAGCCCCTCGCGCACGCCTCCATACCTCTGCACTTTACTTCCACAACTCCTCTGAGTCTCAGTCTCTTTCTAGTTGTAGAATTTCCACTCAACCAGCCTTCCTGTGGGTCTGGGTGGTGTCTATTTTTTCTTTTCATTGTGGTTCTGAAATGGTTGTGTGAGGCAGCAATTCCAGCGTGTACCTATGCTGCCATCTTGGTTTCTCTCCCGAAGGGATTTTTTCTAGAAATGATTTTTTTAAATATGGTAGTCTTAACTATGAATATGTAAGACTATCTACATTATTCAGTAATCAAACTAGAGCCAAATATTTTTAGAAAGTCAACAGTCATAGCCAGTATGGCTCACTGGATAGAATGTCGGCGTGCGGACTGAAAGGTCCTGGGTTGGATTCCAGTCAAGGGCATGTATCTCATTAGCAGGCTTCTCCTAAATCTGGGTTTTGGTCTGGGCACATGCAAAAGGTAACCAATCAATGTGTTTCTCTCACATTGCTATTTCTCTCTGTCTTGCCACTCTCATCCACTCTCTCTAAAAATCAATGGAAAAATATCCTTGGGTGAGAATTTTTTTAAAAAGTCAACATTTTTTAAGTTAAATGTATTTGAAAAACTTATTTTTCAGAACCTAAAGAAGAAAAAAACAAACCAACACAAAATTTTGCCATCATTTAAAAAAAATCTTTATTGTTAAAAGTATTACATATGTCCCTTTTTTCTCCCTATTGACCTCTTCTAGTTCTCCCCTGCACCAAGCCTGAGGCCTTCACCACGCAACTGTCTGAGTCCATGGGTCAAGCATATATGCAAACAAGTTCTACGGTTGATCTCTTCAGACCCACCCACTCTCCCCCGCCTCCTATCTGAGATTCAAGAGTCTGTTCCTTGCTTCTATGTCTCTGATTTATTTTGTTCATTAGATTCCAAATATGAGTGACATCATGTGATACTTATCTTTCTCTGATTGGCTTATTTGACTAAGCATAATACTCTCCAAGTCCATCCATGCTATTACAAACGTTAAGAGTTCGTTCTTTTTTACTCCTCTAGTGTGTACCTGTACCAAAATTTTTTATCTACTCATCTGCTAATGGTCACTTAGTCTTTTTCCAAATCTTGCTTATTATAAATTATGCTGCTGTGAACATAGGAGTGCATATATTCTTTCTAACTGGTCTTTTGGGATTCTTAGAAGTGGGATGACTGGGTCAAATGGGAGTTCTATTTTTAATTTTTTGAAGAAACACCACACTGTCTTCCACAGTGGCAACACTAGTCCGCATTCCCACCACCATTGTACTAGGGTTCCATTTTCTCCATATCCTCACCAACACTTGTTCTTGGTTGATTTGTTGATGATAGCCATTCTGACAGGTGAGGTGTGACGTGATACTTCATTGTCATTTTTATTTGCATCTCTCGGAGGATTAGTAACTTTGAGCATATTTTCACATGTATCTTGGCCTTCTGGTATTCACTTTGGAGAAGTGTCCATTTAGTATTTTTGAAACAAGTTAGAGCTATATTTATAATAAACAAGAGGCCCAGTGCACAACATTCATGCACTGAGGAGGGTTGGTGGTCCCTCAGCCCGGCCTGCACCCTTTTACAGTTTGGGAGCCCTGAGGAAATGTCCGACTGATGGCTTACTAGTCAGTCCCCTCCCCAGCTGTCAGTTGGACATCCTTAGCGCTGTAGCAGAGATGGGAGAGGCTCCCACTACCAACCCTGTGCTTGCCACTCATCAGCCTGGCTTCTGGCTGAGCAGCAGTCCCCCTTTGGGAGTCACTGACAACCAGGGGCAGCTCCTGAGTTGAGCATCTGTCCCCTGGTGGTCACTGCACATCATAGCAACTGGTCATTTACCTTTAAGTAGACTTGCATATTACCCTTTTATTATATAGGATTGCCAAATGTGATTTTATTTTGGTCATTAAAATCCACATGTGAGTAAGATCATATGATCCTGACTGGCTTCACTTCAATTTCATTCTGTAAAATGAATGTCTCTAATTTGTATACTGATAAACTTCAAAACAAAAACACATATTTTCCTTTATACTTATAAAAGTTTATTAGGCATTACCAATATGCAAAATACTAAAGATTATATTTGCAATGACAAAAAACTAATCTAATACAATGAAGCCAGTACTTCTCTAAAAGATTATTTAAGAACATCTAATGTAATAAAAGAGTAATATGCTAATAATGTCATTCTGCTACATCCCAAGGCACGCCTACAAGCCAATCAGAACGACTATATGCAAATTAAACCAACCAAGATGGCTGCCTGCAGCCACAGAGCTAGAGCAGACAGGAGGCTTCATTGCCCCAGCGATGGAGGAAAATGCCTGCCTAGGCCGGCTGTGGCCTCTGCTCAAGGAAACAAAGCTTCAATTATAGAAGATAAATAAACCCCAGATACCTGCTTTGAGCCAGACTCACTGGGAGCTTAGGTGGCTGGGGCTGTGGACAGCCAGCAAGCAGCAAGCAGCCCTTCACTTAGGCTAGCCAGGCACCCCAGAAGGGACCCCCACCTGAAGGGGCTGTGGCAAGCCTGCAAAGAGCCCTCAGCCCCTCATCCAGGTTGTCCAGACACCCCAGCAGGACACCCCAGCAGGACTATGGCCAGCCGACAAATGGCCCTCAGCCCCTAACCCAGGCTGGCCAGGCATCCCAGCAGGGACCCCCACCCTGAAGGGACTGTGGCCAGCCTGCAAACAGCCATCAACTCCTCACCCAGGCTGGCCAGGCAACCCAGCAGGACATCCCTCAAGGGATGTGGCCATCCTGCAAACAGCCATCAGCCACTCACCCAGGCTGGCCAGGAACCACAGCGGGACCCCCACCCTGATCTGGGATGTCCTTCAGGGCAAACCAGCTGGCCCCCACCCATGCACCAGGCCTCTATTCTATATAATAAAAGGGAAATATGCAAATTGATGCTAACAGCAGAATGACTGGGAATGACTGGTCACTATGACACACACTGACCACCAGAGGGCAGACACTCAATAAAGGAGCTACCTCTGGTGGTCAGTGCACTCCCACAGGGGGAGCTCTGCTGATCCACAAGCCAGGTGATGGCTGCCAGTACAGCACTGGGGGTGGGAGCCTCTCCTGCTTCCTCAGCAGTGCTAAGGATGTCTGACTGCAGCTAAAGCCTGCTCCCTGCTGGCAAGTGGACATCTGTCAAAAGCTCCCAGGCTGCCACAGGGATGTCTGACTGCCAGCTTAGGCCCGAGTGCCTGGGGAGAGGGTCTAAGCCAGCAGGTGGACATCCCCTGAGGGTTCCCAGACTGCAAGAGGACACAGGCCAGGCTGAGGGATCCTCCTTCCCCTGATTGCACAAATTTTTGAGCACTGGACCTCTAGTAATTAAATAATGAGTAATTCCGCCCTAACCGGTTTGGCACAGTGGATAGAGCATTGGCCTGCAGATTCAGGGGTCCCAGGTTCGATTCCTGTCAAGGGCATTTACCTTGGTTGTGGGCACATCCCCAGCAGAGGGTTTGCAGGAGGCAGCTGATCGATGTTTTCCTCTCATCGATGTTTCTAACTCTCTATCCCTCTCCCTTCCTCTCTGGAAAAAAAAATCAATAAAATATATATATTTTTAAAAAGCGTAACTCCTCATGATATATAAATACATATATATATATTACTATTGGCCCAGTGCACAAAAATTTCTGTACTCAGGAGGGTCCCTCATCCTGCCCTGTGCCCTCTCATAATCTGGGACCCCTCGAGGGATTTCCACCTTGCTGGCTTAGGCCTGCTCCCCAGGCAATTGGGCCTAAGATGGCAGTCACACATCCCTCTGGCAGCCTTGGAGCTCTTGGGGAATGTCCACTTGCCAGCAGGAAGCAGGCCTAAGCTGCAGTCAGACATCCTTAGCACTGCTGAGGAAGCAGGAGAGGCTCCCACCCCCACTGCTGTACTGGCAGCTATCAGCCTGGCTTGTGGCTGAGCAGAGCTGCCCCTGTGGGAGTGCACTGACCACCAGAGGCAGCTCCTGCATTGAGTGTCTGCCCTCTGGTGGTCAGTGTGTGTCATAGTGACCAGTCATTCCCAGTCATTCTGCTGTTAGGGTCACTTTGCATATTGCCCTTTTATTACGTAGAATAGAGGCCTGGTGCATGGGTGTGGGGTCACTGGTTTGCCCTTAAGGGTATCCCAGATCAGGGTGGGGGCCCACTGGGGTTCCTGGTCAGCCAGGGTGAAGGACTGAGGGCCATTTTCAGACTGGCCACACCCCCTTCAGGGTGAGGGTACCTGCTGGGGTGTTTGGCCAGTCTGGGTGAGGAGCTGATGGCTCTTTGCAGGCTGGCCACAGTCCCTTCAGGGTGGGGGTCCCTGCTGGGGTGCCTGGCCAGCCTGGGTTAGGGGTGGAGGGCCATTTTCAGGCTGGCCAAGTCCGCTAGCAGGGACCCTCACCCCATGAAGGTGGGGCCATCCAGGGTGAGGGACTGATAGCAGTTTGTAGGCTGGCCACAGCCCGCAGCCACCCAAGTTCCCAGCGAGGCTGGCTGGAAGCAGGTATTTGGGATTTATTTAGCTTCTATAATTGAAACTTTGTTGCCTTGAGCAGAGGCCACAGCTGGCCTAGGCAGGCAGCTTCTTCCATCGCTGGGGCAATGAAGCCTCCTGTCCGCTCTAGCTCTGTGGCTGCTGGCCACCATCTTGGTTAGGTTAATTTGCATTAAGTCACTCTGATTGGCTGGTGGGCATGGCTTGGGATGTAGCAGAGTGATGCAATTAGCATATCACTCTTTTATTAGATTAGATAACTTTAATTGTCCACTTTAAGGCTGCCTTATTAAGCTTTGCTGTCAAGTGGAAAACTTCCTCTTGCCAGAAAAAAACAGTTGCTCCTGACATAATCAGGGATTTTTCTTATCATCGAAATGTACCCCCACATCATCGGGTGTCAAAAGCTACCCAGGCTGAGAAATGCATATTGATTCACTATTTCTTGGTAGCAGAAACCTGGTTGTGGAGCACATTTTTAACAGAGAAGGGAAAGTAAATGTCTTTTCTCCACCTAATCCCTCCCCACACCAATTACAATTCAGTAAAATTACACAGAATCTACCAATGCCTTGAAACAGAAGCACATCCCTGCCTTGCTAAGCTGTAACACCAAGGTTTCCTCTCACAGAAACAGCTATTACCTGATGGTCAAATGTCTTGACAAGCTCACATTCCTATGTTGCAGAAATACAGAATATTTCATGAAAATTATGGGAGTAATGGATATTTCCATTCTAGCATAAGAAACTTTTTGTTTCAAAGCAAACATTCCAAGCACTGTTTAAAGTGTAACATTCTGAAATACTAAATATTCTATGCATATAAATTTCAATTTTACAACTTCTATGCATCCTATACCTTCAAATATTCCTTGTGGTTTTCAGATTTTAAATTTACAATACTTTTCACTCTTCAATTGTGGCTACAGAAAGCAGTTTATTGACTTATCATTTCCCCAAAAAAAACAAAAGAAATATTTTCTTTTCTTATGAGACTGAAGTGAAATTAATAACTAAGGCTTAAATTTATTTTTAATTACATGAAGCTCGTGAAAATCATCAGAAATCATAATGTTGATTCACGTAGCAGACCCATTCTCCTCTCTGGAGCCAGTGTTTATCTTTTGTGCCTCCTGATGACTACATTGGAGCATGACCCTGGAATCAATGCCAAGGCTAAAGCTGAAATGAAATAACCATAAATGTCTTGTAAATGGGGTAGTGCTCAAAGAACTTTTCTGGTCTTGAAATCACACTTTAAATAATATATGAGGCCTCGGTCGAGTAGCTCTGTTGGTGGGAGAGTAGCCGTATGCCAAAAAGGCTGTGGATTTCCAGTCAGAGCAAGTGTGGAAGGCAACTGATTAGTGTTTTTCTCACATTGATCTTTCTCTTTCTCAACCCTCCCCTCTCTCTCTCAAAACATATCCTTCAGAGAGGATTAAAAGTAATAAATGGGAGAGTTTAAGAATGGTGGCTGCTGCACAGACATGCTAGGACCAAACTGGAATTACAACTAAAATACAGAAAATTTTCCAGAATAATCAATGAAAGACTTGATGGAGAGAACCCTGATAACCGAGGACCAAAACTGGAGACCACATAGAGCAGCGGTTCTCAACCTGTGGGTTGCGACCCCTTTGGGGGTTGAATGACCCTTTTGTAGAAGTCACCTAAGATCATCCTGCATATCAGATATTTACATTATGATTCATAACAGTGGCAACATTACAGTTATGAAGTAGCAACGAAAATAATTTTATGGTTGGGTCACAACATGAGGAACTGTATTTAAAGGGCCAGAAGGTCGAGAACCACTGACATAGAAACTAGTGGAGGGGGCAGAGGTGCAAAAGGCCTAGTGGGCTACCACAGACAGCAATTGAAGTTAGAGAGATATCTCAGCTGTGGGGGGTTGCCACTGGAAACTCTGGTGTCTAATCTCCAAGCTGGGCCCCCCAGCAGAAAGCACCAAAACTGATAATGTTACCCACATAAAATCTGGTTGTGAAAAGCGGCAGGGTTCCTATGCCAGGGAAAGAAGCTGGAAATTCAGGCACCCTCTTACAGGGCCAACACATAAAATTCCCTTTGGAGCCACCTACTCTGTGATTCAACAGAGGAAGGGCTGAGTGGACAGGAGCTATGTAAATAGAAGTCAGGTTAGGGGTTCTAGAGTTAGAGCTCAGAAGGCAGACACCCCAGTATCCTGTGCTGAGTCTTTCCCTTACGCAGTGGAGGTCATCTGTCTCAGGCACACATTTACTACACAGGCAAACTTGCCTTGGGGGGAGACAACAGATCCACTCCAGGGGTCCTCAAACTTTTTAAACAGGGGGTCAGTTCACTATCCCTCAGACCGTTGGAGGGCCGGACTATAGTATGAAAATAAAACTATGAACAAATTCCTATGGATATTGCACATATCTTATTTTGAAGTAAAAAAACAAACCGAGAACAAATAGAATATTTAAAATGAAGAACAAGTAAAGTTAAATCAACAAAGTTACCAGTATTTCAATGGGAACTATGGGCCTGCTTTTGGCTAATAAGATGGTCAATGTCCAGTTCCATATTTGTCACTGCTAGTCATAACAAGTGATGCAAGTGTGCATCAGTTAGTCTAGATCTGGTTGGAGATTTCAGATGTTTCATTCTGGAAAAAGTCTGTTCACAGACATAAGTGCTGCCATAGATGATTGCCATTTTGAATGCATGGTTCCTAAGATTAGGATATGTCTCAGAAGGGAGAGATGCATAGAAA
The DNA here is from genome assembly GCA_004026665.1 of Murina feae. Lineage (NCBI taxonomy): Eukaryota > Metazoa > Chordata > Mammalia > Chiroptera > Vespertilionidae > Murina > Murina feae. The sequence continues at coordinate 84,344 of PVJC01001205.1, forward strand.
TTTGGAAGTCTGCTTGACTTGAATGCATCTTTCACAATTCTGAAGTTCAGCTAGTTCCATTTGGTAAATTGTATCCACATTTTCAATGTCAACAGAAAATGGGTTGCAGAAAAGCTGTATGTCCTGTTCATGGAGATGAAGCTCTTCAAATCTAAATGGGAACTCCTTTTGCAACTTTTCCAGTGAATCCACACATGTTTTGTTTGGGAATGCAACCAATGGTTTTTCCGTTAACAGATTCTGAGTTGTGGGGAGATGACAGAAATTTTCCTCCTTCACTTGTTTAATGAGGAGGCCTAATTTTACTTCAAATGCTTTCACATGTGATTGCATATCACAGATGAGCTTCCCCTTTCCTTGAAGGTGCACACTGAAACTGTTGAGTAGCTCTGTTACATCTGTCAGAAAGGCAAGGTGCCATTTCCATTCTGCATCATTGAGCTCTGGTACTTCTTTGTTTTTTGAAAGCAGAAAAGCTGTAATGTGTGGAAGTAAGTCATAGAAATGTTTCAAAACTCTCCCTCGACTCAGCCAACGGACTTCTGTGTGGTACAGAACATCTTCATAGGCAACATTTAGCTCAGACAGAAATTCCTGAAATTGTCTGTGGTTACTGCATTAGCTCTAATGAAGTTAACACAAGACACCACAATTTTCATAACAGAGTCCCACTTCAGTGATTTACTATGCAGTGCTTTTTGGTGGATGAGGCAGTATATGGCTATTGGATGAGAATGGTTATGTTTGTCCATCTCTTGGTTATGAGAGCAATTACTCCTTTCTTAGACCCCATCATGCTAGGAGCACCATCAGTTGTCACACTGGCTAGTTTAGCCCAGTCCAGCTCCAAACCATTCAGTTTGGCAAACCTTTGCATAGATATCCTCTCCTGTAGTTGTTACTTTGATGCTTTGCAGTGTAAGCTCTTCTGTGACTTCAAAATAGTCATTTGTCCCACAAATAAAAATTAGAAGTTGTGCAGAATCACAAACATCATTACTTTCATTGAGTGCCAAGAAAAAATAAGAAAGTTTTTTGCGGAGTTTTGCAAATGCTGATGCAAATCGTCTCCCATTTCTTCAATCCTTCATGTAATTGTAGGTCATGAAAGACTCACTGTACTAAATAAATTGGCCTTCTCTGGACACATCTCTTTGGCAACAGAAAGAAGCATTCTTTAACAAATTCTCCCTCCATGAATGGTCTGCCAGTGCACGCTATTAGCTTGGCAACTTGAAAACTTGCTCGCAGTGATGAAGTATGTAGCTGCTTCTGCTTCACGAAAGTATTTTGCTGAGTTGTCCATGTATCCTTCAGTTTTAATATTTTATCTTTTCTCACTTCTCTGACCAAACAATCATATTTATCTTTATGTTGAGTTGTCAACATATCTTTATGTTGATAGTGTAAACACAAATTGTATTCTTTGAACAATGACACTATATTCTGGCATATCAAACACACATCTCTTTCCTTGTACTGCATGAGAAAAAGTAATCATAACTCCACTGTTCTTTGAATATCCTATACTCCGAGTCAATTTTTCTCTTTCTTGATATCATTGTTTCCTAGGGATTCCAAATTGCTATTAGTAAAATAAAAATATATATATATACAGCGCTACAAAAACAATATACCAGCAATAACTTTGCCCACACAGAGACATATAGACTGCACTGCCCATCAATGCAGTCTGATCAATGCCCATCAATGCAGTCTGATCAGTGTCCGTCAATGCAGCCTTGCCAGTCCACATCGTTTCAGCCTCACCAGTGCCCATATTGGTGGAACTCCGCTTTTACCTCAGTCTCACACTGGTGCGGTGCGGGAACCGGCACAATTAGAGAGCCGGTTGGTTCCTCTACCACCTTTCCAGTTCACACTACCCTGTGCGAACTGCACTGTGATCTGTGAACTCGCACAGGAATCTGATAGAATGGGTGAGAAGACCCATGCGATCAGATTCCACTGCAGGTCAAAAGAAGGCACATATGCCTTTTTTCTTCTGAATCTAATGCGAGTTCAGCCATACAAGCATATGACTGAACTCGCACTGTTCAGAGATCGCCAACAGTGTGAACTAGGGCTTACACAGCACACAACATACAACATCATACACAACTGAATAGCAATCAAAATATAAATGCACTTACTGTCAATTAAATCGGGTTTCCTACTCCTCGGCAGTCTGCAGAGCTGGATTAAGTTCCCATGGGGCCCTAGGCAGTTTACCAGTTTGGAGCTCCCCTTCGATAACACTGAGCATTAACCATTTGCATTAGCACTGACTGCTGACCATTTGCGATAACACTGACCACTGATAATTTGCATTAATATTGAGCACTGACCATTTGCATTAACACTGAGCACTTACAATTATCACTACCACTGAGCACTATTTGCATTACATCTGAGTGCTGACCATTTGCATTACCTCTGAGCACAGACAATTTGTATTAGCACTGAGCGCTATTTGCGTTATCACTGTGATGCAACCCCCCTAGAAACCACCCCCAACTAACTAAACAAGTTGAAAAAAAAGGGTCTCCTAACTTCAAAAAAAGGCTCTCCTAACATCCAAAAAAAAGGCGCCCCCATCTGCAAAAAAAAGATCTCCTAACATAAAAAAAGGCCCTACTGCAAAATAAAATAAAAAATAGACCTCCTAACTTCAAAAAAAAAAAATCCTAACTTGTTCTTACCTTGGTCCTCAGGCAGCAGCAGGCTCTGCACAGGCAAGCTCGTGACTCCTCCAATCAGGCCAGAGACTGAGAGGAGGAGTTGAGAAACAGAGAGAAGGAGGGGAGTTGGAGAGTGCAGCGCACATTCCACACATGTGCAATGCGGGCCCAGGACTAGTGGGCTGCTAAGCAGGACAGGCATGGGCGGCAAAAATACCCGGTGGCCTGGATAAATGTTCTCAGTGGGCCATACTCGGGCCTTAGTTTGAAGACCCCTGATCCACCCTATTGGAAAACACCTTGTCTTAGAGTGCAGAGTTGCTGAGGCCCATTAAGAGACTAAGATAAACAATTAGCCTCCAGGCAGAAGAAACTGCACCACCCTGTTGAAAAAAAAACTTTTGTGGCTCCTGCAGATGATTGCCTAAGGGCAATTCAAGAAAAAAATCCTACCAGACTGTAGACTAGGCATCCTCAAACTATGGCCCGTGGGCCATGTGTGGGTGATTTTGCCCCTGCTCCCTGTCCTGCTTAAAATAAGATATGTGCAGTGTGCATAGGAATTTGTTCATAGTTTTTTTTAAACTACAGTCCAGCCCTCCAACGGTCTGAGGGACAGTGAACTGGTCCCCTGTTTAAAAAGTTTGAGGACCCCTGCTGTAGACAGAGGCAGTATCTGGAAGCTTTAAATCTTTGCCTCATCTAATTAGTTAGAATCAATGTTTGACACTGTCCTATACTAGAGGTTGAGAGGCATAGCACACCTATCTAATCCATAGTCACAAACCGAAATAGAAAGACAAAATGACAAAATAAAGAAATACCCAAATGAAAAATCAAGAGATTTCTTCAGAAGAAAAATAAAGGAAACAAAGATAAATAATTTATCTGATACAGAGTTCAAAGTAATGATGGTAAACATGCTCAACAGCATGAGAAAAGATATAGTAACAATGAAAACAGAAATAAAATGTCATAGCACAAATAAAGAACACATTGGAAGGAATACACAGATTAGGGGAAACTAAGGCTTAAATAGGTGAAAAAGAAGACTGTTGAAAATAATCACTCAATCAGAGAACCACAAATAAAAAATGATTAAACAAATAGAAGGACAGTTTAAGGGAGCTGTAGGACAGCATGAAACATAACAATATTCAAAAAGCAGGTGTGTCAGAAGAGGCAGAAAGGGAAAAATGAATAGAGAATGAGTTTGAAGAAATAATGGAAGAAAACCTCTCTAACCTGGTAAAGGAAAAAAACACACAAGTCCAGGAGGCACAGAGAACCCCAAGAAAAAAGAATGCAAATAAGCCCATACCCAGATACAACATGATTAAAATGTCAAAGATTAGAGACAAAGAGAGAATCTTAAAGGCAGGAAAAGAAAATCAAATGGTTATCTACAAAGGAGCTCCCAAAAGTCTGTTAACTGATTTTTCATCAGAAATCCTACAGGCCAGAAGGGAACTGCATGAAGTACTCAGAGTAATGAAAAGCAAGGATCTGAGACCAAGACTACCATATCCAGCAAGGATTTCATTCAAAATAGATAGTCAAATAAAGAGCTTCCCAGACACACACACAAAAACAAAAGGCTAAAGGAGTACATCACCACCAAGCCAGCATTACAAAAAAATGATAAAGGAACTGCTATAATGAGAAGAAGAAACAGAGCGAGAATCCTAGGCATACAGAATTAAAATGGCAATAAGTAAGTACCTATCAAAAATAAATTTAAATGGATAAAAATAAAATAAAATGGACAAAAATAAAATAAAATAAAATAGACAAAAATAAATTTAAATGATCCAATAAAAAAGCATAGGGTAGCTAAGTGAATACAAAAACATGACCCAACTATATGCTGTCTACAAGAGACCGACCTCTTAACAAGACACACACAGGATGAGAGTGAAGAGGAAAAAAAAGCTTGAGTAGCAATACTCATATCCAACAAAATAGACTTCAAAATGAAGGCCGTCACAAGAGACAACAAAGATCATTACATAATACTAAAGAGATTGATTCAAGAAGTGGATAAAACTCTTATATTCAACTAATATAGGAGCACATAAATATATATATAAAACTTCTAGAGGACTTTAAGCATGAGATTTACAACAATACAGTGAATACTCCCCACTGGATAGATCTTCCAGACAAAAACTTCACAAGCAAATGGTGACTCTAAAGGACACACTGGGTCAGATGGATTTAATTGACATTTATAGAACATTTCACCCCAAAGCTTCAGAATATACATTCTTCTAAAGTGCACATGGATCATTCACAAAGACAGACCACATGTTAGGACATATTGAAATTAGAAATCAACTACAGTAAAAACACCCCAAAACATATAAACACATAGAGACTAAATAGCATGTTATTAAACAATGAATGGGTTACCAACCAGATCACGAAAAAAAATAAAAAAAATTCCTGAAAACAAAAGAAAATGAACACACAACAACCCCAAATCTCTGGGACACAGAAAAAGCAGTCCTGAGAGGGAAGTTCACAGCACTACAGGCTTACCTCAAAAACAAGAAAAATCAACAATAAATTATTTAAGCCTACAACTTAAAGAATCAGAATGAGAACAACAAGAAAATCCCAGAGTAAGTAGAAGGAAGTAATTAAGATTACAGCAGAAATAAATGACATAGACTAAAAAAAGAAAAAAAAATCAATGAAACCAAGAACTGGTTGGTTAAAAGGATAAAGAAAAATGATGAACTATTAGCCAGAATCATCAAGAAACACAGAGAGAGGACCCAAGTAAATAAAATCAGAAATGAAAGCAGAGAAATAACCAGACACTTCAGAAATACAAAAGATTGCAAGGAAATACTATGAAATATTATATACCAACAATCTGGACAATGTGGATGAAATGTACCAATTCGTAGAAAAATACAATCTCCCAAAACTGAATCAGAAAAAAATCAGAAAACCTGAATACAACAATAACAACTGCTGAAATAGGATCAGTACTTAAAAAACGGCCAGCAAACGAAAGCCTAGGTCTGGATGGCTTCAAAGGAGAGTTTTATGAAACATTCAAACTATAATCATCAAACTATTCCAAAATATATAAGAGGAAGGTACACTTCCAAGATCTTTTTATGAGGTCATCATTATCCTCAATCCAAAACCAGATAAAGACACTACAAAGAAAGAGAAATACAGTCCAATATCCTTGATGAATACAGATGCTAAAATCCTCAAAAAAATATTAGCAAATTGGATGCAGCAATATATTCAAAAGATCATACACCATGACCAAGTGTGATTTATTCCAGAAATGCAAGGTTGGTACAATATTCAAAAATCAATGAACATGATATATCACATAAACAAATTGAAAGATAAAAATCACAATGTCATATCAGTATCTATTCATTGTTCAATAGCATGCCATTTAAATCCCATGTGTTTGAATTTTTAGTATTTTTACTAAATCAATTAATAATTGATTTTTATTTTCATTCCACTGTCATCTGAGAAGATACCTGATATGATTTCAATCTTCTTTAACTTTTGTTTTTAAGTGGGGTTTTTTTAGATAGTATGTTACCTGGATCCTGTTATTGTATCCATTCAGCTTCCCTAGGCCTTTTGAGTGGAGCATTTAATTCATTAATATTTAAGGTTATTATTAGGTACTTATTTATTTCCCTATGTTTCACTCTCTATTTCTTCTCATTACAGCAGTCACTTGAGCATTTCTTATAGTAATGATCTGGTGGTGATAAACTCCTTTAGCCTTCTGCTATCTGAAAAGCTCTTTATTTCCCCATCTATACTGAATGATAGCCTTGCTGGATATAGTAATCTTTTTTTCAGATCCTTGCTTTTCATTACATTGAGTACTTCATGCCATATCCTTCTGGCCTGTAGAGCTTCTGATGAGAAATTAGCTGACAGCCTTATGTGAACTCCAATGTGGGTAACAAATTGCTTTTCTCTTATTGCCTTTAAGATTCTCTCTGTCTTTAATCTTTGGCATTAGTTATGATGTGTCTGTGCATGGGCCTCTTTGGGATCTTCTTACTTGGGAATCTGTGCATTAGGAACTTGAAACATTTTCCTTCACCAGGATAGTTAAGTTTTCTGCCATTATTTCTTTAAACAGGTTCTCTATCCCTTGCAAATGTTCTTTTCCTTCTGGCACACCTGCTATTTGAATATTGTTACATTCACATTGCCCCACAGCTCCTTAAGCTGTCCTCATGTTTTTTCATTGTTTTTTTCTTTTTGGCTCTCTAATTGATTTCTTTGTTCCCTGTCTTCTAATTCACTAATTCAATCCTTGGCTTCCACTAATCTGCTTTGTATCCCTCCCATTCTGTTCTTTATTTCTGCTATGTTATTCTTACTAGTTGCTATATCTTCTTTCATGCTGTTGAGCATGTTTATCATTATTATTCTGAACTCTATATCTGATAAATGTGTTATCTCCATTACATTTAGGTCTTTTTTTCTGGAGAATTTTCCCATTTTCATTTAAGGGTTGTTTGCTTGTCTCCTCATTTTGGCTGTCTGTTTGATCACACATGAGGACAACTTTGTGACTATGTATTAGGTAGATGTGCTACTCTTCCAAATCTCTAGTGCAGGACAGTGTCAAACACTGTTTCTGACTGATCATATAAGGCAAAGACTCAAGCCTCCAGAGATCCATCTCTGCCTGCAGACAGATTGCATCCAGTCTTGAATAGCATAAGGCAATCTTACACAGGTCAGGTGAGACCATTTGCGTCTGCCTGTATACTAATAGTTATTCTCAGTTTCTTAACGGACCTCTGAAACTCTACAGGGTGTGGCAAGGGGTTTTCCAATAAGGTGGGGCAACTGTCTTCTCTCAGTCAAAAATTGCCTGGATAGCCAAGATCTGCCTGAGAAAGATGTCCTCTGCAGCATGAGGGAAAAACTCAGCACAGGAAACCAAGGTGCCTGCCCTTCAAGCTCTAACCCCAGAGCCCCGATCCTGGCTTCTGCTCACACAGATACTGTCCACTCTGCCCTCCCTCTGCCAAAGCCCAATATTAGTAGCTGCACAGAAAATGTGTGTGTTGGTCCTTTAGGAGGGTGCCTGCATTTCAAGTCATCTCTCCCTGGCAAACAGCAACCCTGCTGGTTTTCACAGCCCACCTTTCTAATATCTGGTGCTCTCTCTTGGGAGCACCAACTTGGGGTTTAGATGCCAGAGTTCTCAGTATCAACCCCCCACAGCTGAAAATATACCTCCAGAACTTCAGCTGTTGTCTGTGGGAGCCCGGCAAGCCCTTTCATTGCTCTACAATTCCCACCAGTCTCTACGTAGTCTCCACTTTCCATCTTTGGTTACCAGAGTTCTCTCCACCCAGTGTTTAATTAATTATTCAGTATTATATTTTTGGATTTCAGTTTTAATTCTAGTTTGGCCTTGGAAGCATGTCTGTGTAGCATCCACTTATTCTGACACCATTTTTAATCTCTCTTAAAACAAATTCTTAGTATTAAGTCCTGTTATGTTTAAAATGGCTACTGTGTTTTTCTTTGCTACAACTGAAACTGATCCACACACCCAAGATATTTAATGAGTTATAAAGGAAACAATGATTCCCTTCAATGACTTGTGACCCACTATACTTCACCTACTTTAAAACCTATTTAGCCCTAGCTGATTTGGCTCAGTGGACAAAGCATTGGCCTACGGACTGAAGGGTCCCTGGTTTGATTCCTATCAAGAGCACATGCCCAGGTTGCAGGCTCAATCCCCAGTAGGGTTAGGTCAGGAGGCAGCAAATCAATGATTATCTCTCATCATTGATGTTTCTACCTCCCTCTCCCCCTCCCTTCCTCTCTGAAATCAATAAAATAATAATAATAATTTTTTTAAAACCCTATTTTAAAGTAATGAAATTTGTTTTCCATCACCATTTATTCCCCCTAGGCCCTCTTCCACCTCCTCAACCACCACACTGTTGTCTGTGTCCATGAGTGCTTTCTCTTTTTTCTTCTCTCCCCTCCCCACCCCACCGACCCACACCTCAATCACGTCACCTTTTCAAATCACTGCCTAACTTGTTTATACATTTATGAATATCTATGGAAATTATATCTATTCCAAACACAAGTTAAATGTCATGAGGTCTATTCATAAACTGAATTCTACATCTTTGGACAATCTATTGTATGATAAAGCATTCTAAAAGGTCAAGCTAATCTCAATGAGAAAATACTCCAAATTCCTCATAAAATGTATAATAAACTATTTCAGAAGAATGAGCCTTACAGTTAAAACCTTAATCCAAAAAAATCAGAGATCTCAGTACACTGTCTTTTTCCTGGTAGATGCTTTTCAGTTTACAGTCATGTATTACAGAACTGTTTTCTTACTTGAACTAGTACAAAGAAGTTTGTAGAAATGCAAAAACAAGTTAAAAGAAATATCTAAAACGGGTGTTTTCACATAGATGCAACAAATAAAGCAAACCTCAAGCCACATTCATTTTTATATTAAGACTAGAGGCCCAGTGCATTAGTTCATGCACCCGTGGTGTCCCTCTGTCAAACCCGGCAGTCCGACATCCCCCAAGGGGTCCCGGATTGCGAGAGGGTGCAAGCCAGGTCGAGGGACCGCACTGGTGCACAAATCTGTGCACCGGGCCTCTGGTCTGCATATAAGACCTTTGGTTAATCTCTTCCCGCCCTCCCCCATTCCCCCTTCCCTCAGAGATTCATCAGTCTGTTCCATGTTTCCATGCCTGTGTGTTCAGCATCTGCCCCCTGGTGGTCAGTGCACATCATAGTTACCAGCTGAACAGTTGAACAGTCACTTAGGCTTTTATATATAGAGATGTGATTAGTATAGTTCCACATTTCTCATTATATACTATATATAGACATGTATAAATGTGCACACACACAATACATAATGTACTACCATTGAAAAATGTTTATTAATTCACTCAGATGTTTACCAAACATTATTCTATAGGTTCAATAAGGAAAATGACTAACATTGGTTAAAGCACATTAACCTAGGTGAAGGGTTATAACTGTAAATGAATAAGATGATAAGGGCTCTGTAGAAATATATGACAAAGAGCATTAATAAAAAAATTAGAAATAATAAACTAAAAAGACTAAAAAAATTAGGTCAGGACTAAAATAAATTAGGTCAAAAAAGAAATTTTCATTTTGTAGACTAGCAGCAGTCGGCAACCCTTGGTCCATGGACCACTAGTAGTCTGTGAGGTCCAAAAGGTTGACAGATACTGATTTAAGGAAATCTTTGGAGCAGCAGTTGCCAATCGGTGGTCCGCAGACCACTGGTGGTCCATGAGGTCCAAAAGGTTAGTGACCACTGACCTAAAGAACACTTCCATTTTGGAGGGAAATAAAGTTATCAATTGAGTAGTTATAATAATTGACTATCGAGTCCATTTTAATACTTTAAAATCCATAATGCTATATAATTTCTTTAATGTATCTTGTGTGCCAATATGAGTATCTGTGTATACATGTGTAAAACATACTCATAAAAAGATAAAAAAACCTACAAGGGCATTCATTGCTCATGAAGAAAAACAGGGGTAAGATAGGAAACAAGGTGGAGACTTTACTTATACACACTTCATATTTCATATAAAAAAGTTTTCATTTTTAATCATGTGAACATATTATCTATTCAAACATGGATAAATAAATTACATCAAATATAGCACAAATGTTATCAGAAAATGCACGGGCAATATAAAATAGGAAGTTATCTGAATTTTGAGGTAAAAGTTCATTAAGCACATACACTGACTATGGTGAAGAAACTAAAAAAACAAAATAGAAGTGGTTACCTTCCTGTCACAGGTTTTAGGGCTACCAGCAGTGTTTTGCTTAAGGAAGCCAGCAGTTGTTGACCAGCGTGTGGGGTTTTTTCGTGAAGGCTCTTCAGAGGAAAAATTACTATCACTGACAGAAGCTGAGAGGCCAGTTAAAGCTGGGTCACTGCTTCGTCGTACATGAAGAGGCATATCTACAAATACAAAAAAACATATTTTAAAAAGGGTAACTCGTGACAAAAAACTACATGTTAGGATAAATGTAGTTAAATCCCAAAGATTAAAGAGCGAAATAACAATTTAAGATGGATTAGTATTCTGGACATAAATTCCATTCATTCTTTAAAACAATTTATTAAAAAAGAAATGTGGTATGAGGAAAGACCTGTTCTGAAGTAAAACTGTCTGGGCTTGAATTTGTGTTTCACCACTTGTGTAGTTCTGGGCAAGTTATTTATTTAGCCTCCGTATCTAAATAATATAAAATGCTTAAAACATTGCCGGATACACCGTGTATACTCGGCAGACAGTTTATGACCATTAATGTCATTATCTAATCTAATAAAAGAGTAATATGCAAATTGACCCCCACTTGGTTACACCTAAGCCACACCCACCAGACAAACCATGCCCACCAGCCAATCAGAGTGCCTTTATGCAAATGAACACAGCCAAGATGGCAGCCGGCAGCCACGTAGCTAGAACAAGCAGGAGGCTTGTCCCGGCAATGCAGGAAGCTAAGATTCCTGTCTGCCTAGGTTGGCTCAAGGCAACCAAGTTTCAATTATAGAAAATAAATAAACCTCAAAGACCTGCTTCTAGCCTTGGGCTCAAGGAAGCACTGGGAGCCTGGGTTGTCAGGGGCAACCTGACCAGGGTTCCAGTTAAAGGAACAAAGTTTCAACTTTAGAAGTTAAATAAATTCCAACCAGCCTTGCTGCAAAGAGCCATCAGCCACTCACCCAGGCTTGCCAGGTACCCCAGTAGGGACTCCCTCCCTGAAGGGGATGTGGCCAGACTGCAAACAGCCATCAGCCCCTCACCCAGGCTGGCCAGGCACCCCAGTAGAGACCCGAACCCTGAAGGGGCTGTAGGCAGCCTGAAAACGGCCCTCAGACCCTCACCCAGACTGGCCAGGAAAGCCAGCAGATGGACTTCCCCCGAGGGGTCCCAGACTGTGAGAGGGCACAGGCCGAGGGACCCCCCTAGTGCACAAATTTTTGTGCACCGGGCCCCTAGTTATCTTAATATTTCTAAATAAAATATATATTCTAAAAGTAACATATAGGTAATAAATCTAAGCCATGAAACAAATTTCATGCAAAGTTAAATCATATCTACTGGATTATAAATATAAAATCTAAACAGTGTTTTTCTAGACTATTAAACAATTCTGTTCAATAAATATTTATTTTGTTCAATAAATTATTATCAGAAAATTAATCATATTTAATGTCCATAAGATGAAAAAATATTAAAAGTAATATGCTAATAAGGTGGCAGTATCTGGCATATACACATAAAAAATGACATAAAAGACAGTATTTTAATAACTGTATTTGTATAAGAGAGGAGTTTGCAAATGCAATTAAGACACCCAAGTTAACATTTCTTATCAGTAGCATTAAGAACATTTTGGCAGATATAATCACTGTTACAAAGAAACAAAGAGAAAAATGATAGCATGTGAGTCTATAATATTGAAAATCAGACCCAAAAGCCCCCAAGAGCTTGCTTTCCCGCTCCCCAGTGCCCTCCAAAGGGCCTGGGGAGCCGCCAAGCAGGCCGCCGACTCTTTCCAACTCACCAGTCCCCTGCTGCCTCCTTTCCCACTCCCCGGTGCCCCCAAGGGGTCTGGGGAGCCGCCAAACAGGACTCCAGCCCCTGCAGCCTTGCTTTCTTGCTCCCTGGTGCCCTGCAAAGGGCCTGGGCAGCCGCCAAGCAGGCCACCGACCCCCCGCCACCTCTTATCTGCTCCATGGTGCCCCTCAAAGGGCCTGAGAAGCCGCCAAGCAGGCCTCCAGCCCCCACTGCCTCTTTCCTACTCCCCAGTGCCCCACAAAGGGCCTGGGGTGCCGCCAAGCAGGCCGCCAACCCTGCTGCCTCTTTCCCACTCACAGGTCCCAGGTCCTGCGCTGTTCCGCCCTGCAGCCGCTCTGCACTCAGGAGGTCCCTCAGCCCGGCCTGTGCCCTCTCACAGTCTGGGATCCCTCTGGAGATGTCCACCCGCTGGTGTGCCTGACCAGCCTGGGTGACGGGCTGATGGCTGTCTCCAGGCTGGCCAAGCCCCCCAGGAATGACCCTCACCCCACTGGGTTGTGGCTGATTGGCACTTTCAGGCTTTAATGCTGCCCACAGCTCCCATTGATCCAATGTCCCAGCAAGGCTGGCTGGACGCAGGTTTCTGGGGTTTGTTTATCTTCTATAATGGAAACATTGTTCCTTTAAGCCGGCCTACTGACAAACGAAGCCTCCTCTCTGCTTCACCTCGCAGCGTCTACAATGCAACAATGTTATTCATAGACTCAGGCCAGGCCTGCTGTTTCCTTCAGCTCCCGAGGATTCTATGATTGTTATTTTGTTGCAAAAATGTGTTTTGGTTGAGCCAGGATAGCAGAGCGAAGCAGGCAGCAGTTTCACTTTCACTCCTGCTGCAATGGAAGCTGACGTTTACTCAGGTACGTGAGTGGCAGCCTCCATGTTGGCTGGGCTAATTTGCATATAGCCGCTCTGATTGGCTGGTGGGCGTAGCTTACCCCATCCCGGAGAAACAGTTAATTTCAATATTACGCTTTTATTAGTTAAGATTGCTTATATATAAAATAATATCAGGGTGATAAAACTCATTTTATATCCTCTCTCAGAATCTTTCACTATTTTTTAAAGTTTATTTCTTACCTTGCTTTCCACAAATTTCTATGAAGGATTTTACCCCAATAAGTGAAATACTGGTAACTACCTTATTAAAAGGAACAATATATATTGGAAGGTCAGTTTTGCAATCCTGATGACAGGTTTTTATCTCATGGCATGTATTAATAACTTAGTTCTTCTCACTGGGAGATATGTGTTTGGAAATGTATAATATCCCCAAAGATTGGGGAGGTAGTCTTCACTAAGTATAAAAGTAATTTTTCTTTTGGTATCATAACTTCTAATAGAACATGTGAAACTACATCATTTCTAGATTTGATTAAATACCTCACATTAGAGATGTTTTATTCATTGCTTTGAGTAGTTAAATAATTTAGAAATCACTAGAAGAATGAAAGGAGAGAAGCAATGATTAGGAATAAGTTTGGGATATTTAACAGTTAAAAAATGTATATCTGCCTTTTTAGTATTTGTTAAAATTCATTATTCAATTTGCCATTTCCCTCTTATTGAAAAGGCATACTATCTAGAGAACCATCAGTGCTTACAGTAAACTAATGCCACAGAGAATGTTAAATCTTGTGATGAGGGTTAATTGCTGTTTTATCCACTCTTCAAAGGAATGCACACATCAAACCCTCACCACCACACTCCTGGACCCTGTGTCATTGCACCAGTGCCTCTGTGCTTCAGCCAGCCACTTAATTTTGAAAAGCCTCATCTTTGAATTTTCTTTTTAATATTTCAGAGGATATACTTTTTATATATCCTATGTAATAAAAGAGTAATATGCAAATTGACCATCACAAGTTTGCTGCCTCATGTGGTCAAAGATGGCTGTCCCCATGTGGTCAAAGATGGCCGACACAAGATGGCCAGCAAGGAAGAGCAGTTGGGAGGGACACAAGCCAGCAGGGGAGGACAGTTGGGGGAGACCCAGGCCAGCAGGGGAGGACAATTG